>PVIU01001725.1:0-199389 GCA_004026605.1 Ondatra zibethicus
CCTATGCAATTTTGTTTTTCTTGCTTGTATTATTGCTTGTTTTTGGTAATCCTGGAAATCCTGGAAACTGAACTCTTCCTTGCCATTGTTCTATCACCAAACTGCATCCCAGCCCACCCCCTTCCTGAATCTTAAAATTTTTCGAGACAGGGTCTCACTAAGTTGTCCTGGCTAACCTCCAACTTGTGGTCCTCCTCAGGATTCCCTCTCTTTTAATCGTCACCTTATATTCAAGACTAAAAGGCCATAATTATTTGAAGTAGCTGAAATCTGAGTGACCTAGATAATAAGGAGAATGCCAACTCCCAAGAGCATCACCACCAGTGCTTTCTGGGGTTCCGAGTTCACCAACCACTGTCGGGTCCAAGCCTATTTCCCCTCAGAACGTAGTGTAGCAAGAACTGTGCTAACGATGTCAACGCCACCCAGATCCTGGGGCTAGAAATGATTTTCATTCTCTCTCTAGACTTTTACTCCCTGGCCTCGGAAATCGTCAAGAGACAGCCCTTCGGTCATTTTGTTGTCCCTATAAGTACAACAAAACAAAAATCACTAAGCACAAAAGATTCATATTCTGATTTCCAACAAATGCTTAAAATGTTCAGGCAAAAACAAATACAGCGAGATCTTGGAGACCAGGAAATTGTGACACATAAATCCTTCTTTCCGGAGATGGGGGAGACAAAGCCTTTTATTAATCGCCCCTGCCCCCACCTCCATCGCCACCTGTCAACATTTAAAACTGGAGACTAATGGTAGGCAGGCTTCTCCTGCAGGTCGTAATTGCCTTTCCAACAGAGAGGCCATCTCTGGAGCAACGGAGATATGAGCTATGAATTCAAGCTGGGGCTCCCATGTAAATCGCTTGTAGAGAAATTGAAATTTCCCACAAGCAAGCTGCACTGGTCTGTCCATTAAAAGCATTCCTATCTGAACACAGGGCCGGAGTACCCCAGCAGCTGCAAAACTGGCTGCATTTTCTGCATGGTGCATGGAGATAAGACCAAAATGCTTTGCAACTCTGCTCTTAAGATCGAAAAGAACCACTTTCATTATTGATAATATACTTCAGTAATCATCATTTATTTTTTAAAATGGCCTGTCCACAGCTACACGTATCAGAATCACAGTAACAGAAGCGTGTTTTATATACTCCAGCTTCACCTTAGCTCTCTTTTTTCCCACTTTTTCATGCTTTTGTGCACATCATGTTTGGTCTTTGACATGCCTTGACTACTCAGTATTAGATATCCCCATAAGTCTCCTGCTTTGTTTTCTTAATATTTTGCCACAATTCCCTCTACATCCCCAACAGGATCTATGGTCAGACAGTGTTCAGTTGCACTCAGCAACATTATACTTTTTCAATTAATAAACAACTTTCCTAGAGACTTCATCCCCAGGTTTGAGGTATGTGACACTTGGGTGGACAAAATTTGATGAACCCTTAAAATAGATCAGACCCTTCAATCACCAGCAGAGCATTCGTCCCAAAGTCTACAGAGACCATTGCCAGTACCTCCCCTCTTATTTCCCTGATATCTGTGCTTCCCATATACTCAATAACTCTAGGCCTCCTTAAATACTACTTAGGAACAGTAAAGAATAAGTAAATAATTGTACAAGGACACATTCTATGGAAGTCTCTAGAACATTCTCCGCCTTTTATAACAACAGAACCCTGATTTTTGGCCGGTCACGGCTATCTGGAAAAGACTCTGTGTTCCAGCCTTTGTTACACTTGGCAGTGGCATAAGCCTTGCTCAAGCACTGAAATAAAAGCAGGAGTTTCTTTCGGTAACGTTTGGGGAAATCCTGAAATTTAGCTGGTCTTGGGTCTTAGTGCCATCCTGCTTCCATCCTCTGCTGCATCCTGCAGTGCAGTGGAGATGATGGGCAGCCTGGAGGCCATCTTCTTGGTTCAGGGAGGTGAGGACCACACCCAGAAGCGACAGGAAACTAGCCTTGCACTGTCTGCCTCTAGGCCTTAAGTGGCTCACGCTTGTCTGCAAGCCACAGTTCCTGGGGTGTCTGTCCCTGGCTGTGGATTCTGGTCCAGATGATGGGCCCACAGTCACTGGGGTGTGTGTCCCTGGCTGTGGATTCTGGTCCAGACGATGGGCCCACAGTCACTGGGGTGTGTGTCCCTGGCTGTGGATTCTGGTCCAGACGATGGGCCCACAGTCTCTGGGGTATCTGTTCCTTGCTGTGGGTTCTGGTCCAGATGATGGGCACACATTGGTTTTCATTAGTAACAGATACTGGTTTCCATGGTGTCTGCATTTAAATCATGAAATTTTCAAGCAACTGGCAAAATCATGTGCTTAGCAAATGTTTGACTAATTAAAAATTAACTGAACACATCTTATTCATTCACTTAATGCCAAAAGCATCCGAATTTTAATCAGTGGAAACTAAAAAGCACATCCCTTACTTTTTGTAAGCAACATGTTTCCAAATCCTAGAACTTGAGCTCCAGGTCCACTCAACAAATGGTGACTTTACTGTCTAGAATGCATTTGCTCCTCTGTAAAGCAGACTGTCGCGTGAGGGGGGTGGAAAATGAGGAGGGGGGTGGGACAGGGGACAGAACGCATGCCAGCCCCAGTCTGAAGTCCTTGCTCATCTCGGGGAGGGGGTTCCATCTTTAACTCTACACAAGATTTTGTTGCATTTAAAGATTTAGGGGCTGGGGAGATGGCTCAGTGAGTAAAACACTTGCCACTCAAGCATGAGGACTGTTTGGGTCCCCAGCACCGACCCAAACTGCCAAGTACCTTTGCAACCCCAGTGCTGGGAAGGTAGAGACAGGAGGACCTTTGGGGATTGTCAGCCAGCTAGTCTAGCCAATCAATGAACTCCAGGTTCATTATGAGCTACTGTCTTAAAAATTAATGTGGAAAGAGATTAAGGAAGACAATATCGATCTCTGGCCTCCACACACATGTGCACACATACATACACACACACCAATATAAACACATATACACATGTACTACATATACACCAATACGCTACACACATTATACACTAAGCAAACAAACACAGTGTCCCTCTCTCTCACACACACATACACACACAAAACTAGGATCTTAAAAAGCACTGAGGCAGGCTGGGCATGGTGGCTCACTCTTTCAGTCCCAGCACTTGGGAGGCAAAGACAGGCAAATTTCTATGAGTTCAAGGCCAGCCAGAGCCATAAAGTGAGTTCTTAGAAACAAAGAACAACAACAAAACCCCACTGAATAAGGTGATAAAACATCCCCTCTAGGTCTGACATTTTACTATTAGAAAGGCTCCAACATGGGCAGCGTGCGGCAGACTGTGGCATTGCTGCAAGCTGAGTCAACGGGAGATGTCATTAAAGGCAAAGCTGACTTACGGGAATAGAATCAAAATGCAAAGACATCAGACCCAACAGTAGAGTTCTGATCTTTTAGATGCACTAGTGTTCATCTCAAAGACAAGGACACACAGAAGACTGAACATCTGCCAGACAGACACGTATCGCACGCCGTCTACTGACTAGCAGCTCTGCGCCACCACTAAACAAAGCCGGCGGAGGCCAGATGCCCTGCATCTCTTTGACTAGTGACGCGCTGACTAGGCATGGCAAGGCTGAGCCCTGGAGTCTCCTATGCGGCGCTCCTTGGAATGGGCCAATCTGTACAAGACCTAGAAGCATCACGAACAGGACAATTGGATGGGAAAATGGAAAGGGCCTCAAACCAGCAAACCCTGCAGTGCTCTTGTCTCTGCCTCTGTCAAACCGTCCTCCCTTTCTGAGACTGTTTCCCCTGCTACAAATGAGTACTTGTGCTAGGTGATCTGAAAGTGCCCCTAATTCTACACTGCAGCTCCAGTGTGCGGTGCAGGGTGGGGGGAGAAGGCTGGCATGTTTCAGCCCAGCTGGAGATGGGTCACTGTAGAGGAAAGCTGACTCTGTGTGACACTTCTAGATTCTCTTCGCCTTCATCTGCAGAGGTAGACACCAAATTAGCAAACTGGCAGAGAAGTGGGCTTGCTCAACTCCTCTCTGGCCAGTGCAAGTCAGGCAACTGGTGTCTTGTTCCAAGAATAGATGCCCTTCCATAAGGGAGGACGTTCTCGTCAGGTACTGCTAGGGACAAGACAGTGTCCCTCACCTCGGGGCTCAGTGCCATGAAGCCCTCTGTGCCTCGGTTCTAATCATATACCATTCGACCTGGCCTGGGGGTGGCTTCATCTCACGAGCTCAGAGCTGACTTGGCAGAGCTGGCTACCAGGAGGGGCATGGGCCTTCACCCTACCTGCCAGCATCCGAGGGACGGTTCTGTCCTGTTGTCGCTAGAATGCACTGTTATCCCCAGTTTTTGCTGAACTTCAGAAGACTCTGAAGTTCAAAGTTTATCCAGCTTTTCTAGCACCTCTCAGCTGGGCAGGAGTGCATAGTTCATCCTGTTCATGGAAACGAGATGAACTGCTGAGGAATGTGTTTTTCTGAGTTGTATCTTTGTGGTCTGGCTGTGTGATATGAAGGGTGAATATGGGATACAGCCTGCCTGGGGAGAAGCTCCTCCCGCCCCACAGCATCCTGAAGGGAAAACTCTGTTACCAAAATGCTATCTCTGCATATGGGGATGTAGCTCAGTGCTAGAGCACTGGCCTAGAATGTGGGAAGCACTGGGTCCTTGGATTCCCCAACACACACACACACACACACACACACACACACACTTGCATCTCTGAGAAGTCCCAATCCATTTCTCACTTGGTTGCTGCTCCATACCGGTTCCCTAAGAAATGCCTTTTCTTGAGTGACACTGGACATGCATGTGCAGATAGGGTGGGCATGCCTGTGAAGATGGAGTAGACATGCATGTGCAGGTGGGGTGGGCGTGCATGTGCAGGTGGGGTGGACATGCATGTGCAGGTATAGTGGGCATGTGTGTGCAGGTGGGGTGGGCATGCATGTGCAGGTATAGTGGGCATGCATGTGCAGGTGTAGTGGCATGTATGTGCAGGTAGAGTGGTCATGCATGTGCAGGTGTAGTGGGCATGTGTGTGCAGGGGGGTGGGCATGCATGTGCAGGAGGAGGGGCATGCATGTGCAGGTGGGGTGGGCATGCGTGTGCAGGTGGGGTGGGCATGCATATAAAAGCAGGATGGGCATGCATATGAAGGTGGAGTGTGCAAGCTTACAGTCTGGCCAAGTTTCTCTCAGCACGTGCAGCCCACCTGGAGGCCTCTCTGGAGGGTGGTCTCCAGCCCTCCCTGTCAGAAGCGAGAAACATCCACCTGGCAAGGCTGTCAGGGGCAGTTAGAAGGCACCATCTTCAAACTCCAGCAGCCCCAGCTGCAGCCCCAGCTCCTCTGGGAGGTGTCGGTAGTGGTTACATCAGCCATCCTCAGCCCTGGTGCCCTTGAAGGACACCAGAGAGCCTGAAAATCAAAAACGGCGCTGCCTGAGCCCTTATCTCTCCTTCCACAAATCAGAGTCCCTGGAGTTCAGCCGAGGCCAGGCTTAGGAACCCTCCAGGCTAAGCTTACTCCCCATCCCCACTTCACATCCCTTGAATGCCAGTTAACAAGTGCCAGGTTCGCCTGGATGTCTGTGCTCCCGGTTAACCCTTGACCTCGATGATGGCCAGGCTCATGAGCCCTCCTCTCTAGCACGGAACATGGTTCTCCACAATCAGCAGCAATTTAATAATGTATAGTGGATAAAACCAAATAGAATTAACTTAGAATTCAGAACTCTGATTTCAAAAATTTTTATTTTTATATTAAAAAAATAAGGAGTAGCATATGTGTTTATGTATGTGTTTCATAACTGGAAACCACATTCATCAATGATTTCTAAAATTCTTACATAAATGCTATGGGGTGGAAATCCTACCACAAAGCTTTAACCTTGGGCAAGCTAAGTAAACTGAGCCTCAGTTCCCTCGTCTTCATCTTTTTGTTTTGTCTTGTTTTAAAGTGTGTGTGTGTGTGCGCGCGCGCGCACGCATGCGTCTGCGTTGTGTGTATTCACATTTGTGCCTCTGTGTGTGTGTGCATAAGTACTGCATGGAAAGGCTAGGGAACAACCAGCAGGACACAGGAATCTATTTCTGCTTCCCCAGATCTGGAATCACAAACCAGCATCACTGTACCAGGCTTTTGATGTGGTGTTTTTATTGTTTTGTTTTAGTGAGGGAGGGGCGTTAGGAATTGGAATCAAAAGTCCTCCTGTTTATGTGTAATCACTTTATCAACTGAACCATCTCCCCAGCTCAGACCTGTTTGTTTGTTTCATCTTGGAAATGGAACTGATAAGGCTCCTTTTCAATGTTTTTAATGAAACAGCTTTAGCATTTAACACATTGTTTGACCCACAGAAAGGAGTCTGTAATACTTATTATGATTTTTACGTTGCAAAGGGTAAACTGAGGGTCAAATCATTCTAAAGTAAGCTGTCCAAGATCCCACAACACTTGGATCCATGCCAAGTATTTCCAACACCGCCAATATTCTTTCAAATACCAGGTTGAAACCTTATTTGAGACAAGAGGCGTCAGGCCATCTGGTTTTTCCAGATGGGAAAACTCGTAACTAAGAAAGGTGATTTCTCTGGAAGTTAGTTACACAGGCTGAAGAATCGAGTGATCTGGGATGGGGTGGGGTTGGGTGGGTCGTGTTAGGAGGCCGGTATTCAAGCTTTCTTAGAACCTTTGCTCCAGTGAGGGTTAACTGTGGACCTTCACCAAGCCACTTCCTCTTCTAATACCCCAGTTTCTCCCACTGGCTGGGAGACGGGCAGGGTGATCAGCAGGTCCTCACCAGCTCTGGCCAGAATGTGCTCTGTAGCCTCCTCTCTCTTGAGCATCCACGCTGAGCCTAAGGACAGGAGATAATAAATCAGCCCTCCCTTCCCAGAATTCCTCACTCTCCAAGGAGCCGGGAAAGATGAGCCCACCCAAGGGACCCAGTAAGAGACTCCCAGCTGCCTGACTCATTGGGCAAGTCCTGAGCTGGGGAGCCCTGGGGAGCCCTTCAGGAAATGGGCCTCCCTCTTTCTTCTGAGCGTTCCGCCTGGTGGTAAACACACGCTAAGGAGTCTCCTGCTTCTCCTAATGGTCTAGAGACTCTCTCAGTGGTCTCGACGGCCTTGCAGCACCGTTCTTCCAGGAAAGGCAGCCCTGACCTTCCCCCACATCCAGCTCTGCAAAGAAGGCAGGCAGAGTGTGTTTTTAAAAACAGACGGGACGCAGCTGCGGGAAGAGCTCATAACCTCACCGAATGATTTAAATTAACTATCTCTGAGTAGTGGGGACTTCCCCCCCCATGCTGTTCTAGGATGGAGGGGGAGGGTGGAGGGAGAAACTGAGAATTAGCTACTTCTTCAAATAGAAAATGTACTGATTTATTTATTTAGTTAGTTTAGTTTACCCAGGGCAGGAATTAACAAGGAAGCGAAAAGCCTCAATTATTTTGGTTTTGTCATTTGTGCTGCACTTGGAATCTATGTGTGGGCAGGGAAAGAGTAGAATTGCAAGACTTAGTAGACCCAGACTACTTACTGACTCACAGGCCAGAACCAAAAGCTGTTGGTCTGTCTCTCTCACCTGAGACCACCCGTAGATCCCACTGATAAGCTTCCCCCACTCCCTTCCCGACATCCTACACAGGAAACTGCACTGCCGCATTGGCCAGGCGCCAGGTGCCAGCTGCTCTCCAGCACACGCTTCAAGGGCCGCGTGGTCAGGACAGGCCATTCACCCAATAGTTTATGGCCAGCAAGGACATTTTCTTTGATGGTTTGTTATCCCATCCACATGACTTCGGGGACAGATCTTCAATGACAGGTCCCAGAGCACTGAGAAAGCGTGACAACCCCCAAAGGACATCCTTCCATGCCTGCTTTCCACATACCTTCAATCACGAGTTCATTCAGTAGGTACTTAGTGGCTTGCTCTGTGGGACAGGTATTATGCCATGCTGTGCTTGGTGCTGGGAACAGAGCATTGAATGGTAAAGATTAGCGGTTCTCAACCTTCCTAATGCTGTGACTCTTTAATACAGTTTCTCATGTCATGCTGACTCCCAGCCATTAGATTTTTTTTGTTGCTACCTCATAACTGTATTATTTTTAAGATTTATTTATTGTGTGTATACAACATTCTACCTCCATGTATGCATTGCAGGCCAGAAGAGGGCACCAGATCTCATTACAAATGGTTGTGAGTCACCATGTGGGTGCTGGGAATTGAACTCAGAACCTTTGGGAGAATAGCCAGTGCTCTTAACTTCTGAGCCAACTCTCCAGCCCCCCATAACTGTAATTTTGCTACTATTATGAGTCATAATGTAAAACAACTGTGTTTCCCAATGATCTTGGGTGACCCCTGAAAGAGTTGTTTTAGCCCCCCCCAAAGGGGTTGCAATTCACAGGTTGAGAACAACTGGCAGATTAAAAAACAAAAACAAAACAAAAAACAGAAGAAATAACATGTCCAGGATCATAAAACCAGAAAGGGGCAGATCCAAGATTTGAACTCAGAGCTATTTAACCTCAGTGTCTCTGTCCTTTCTCCTATGCATTGGTTCTTAGCACAGGGTCCATGGTCCCTGCATTTCTGAAGTTTCATTGGCTCAGTTGGACCCATTGGAAGAATTGTCTAAACTTCTCTATGTGTCTAGAACAGCATCTGTGGATGACTGAACATACTAATCCATTGAGAGCCATTGAACAATTCATCAATCTTTCTCATTCCCCCCCCCACCTCTCAGTCAGAGCCAGATCTTAAAGTGTTGCCTGTAGTCTCTGCCATCAGCTTCCTAACACACCTTCAATTCCTTACTGCATCAGAAAAGCCCCTGTAAGACACAACTTCTCCATCATGGTCCCCCGGGCACTCGTCCTTCTAGAACAGTGGTTCTCAATCTCTGGGTTGTGACTGCTTTGGCAAACCTCTGTCTCTGAATATTTACACTACAATACACAACAGTAGTAAAATTACAGTTGTGAAGTAGCAACCAAAATAATTTTATGGTTGGGGGTCACCACAACATGAGGAACTGTATTAAAGGGTCGTAGCATTAGAAAGGTTGAGAACCACTGATCTACAAGCACGTAATTCCTTGAAATTCTGTCTCTATGGCTACCAAGATTCCAGGTTTTGTTGTGTTTTTCTCTGGCTGCTTCCTTTGGCTCCATTTGTTTGTTCATTTCTGAAGAGACTCTCCCCAGTAGCCCAGGCTATCCTGAACACCTAATCTTTCTGTCTCCACCTCCTGGGTTCTGGGATTACAAGCATGTGGCACTGTGCATGATAACATTGTTCCTTTTTAGTCACTCTGCCACTGATCCTCAGTGAGTGCAGGTTGCCCGGGCTCCAGTGTGGCTGTGACCTCTCTTCCAACCCCCTCTCTCCCTTCTCCCTGGTAACTCACTCACTCACCCAGTTCTCCCAAAGCTCTAACTCTGCCTAGACTTGTCACTCAATGAGAGGTCAGTGGTCCCTCCTGCAAATCTGTCTCCCTTCCTGGGTAACAAACAGAAGCCAATGACACTCTTGCCACTCAAACACGGAAGCCTCAGCTTTACCACGTCTGACCTAGCTGTAGTGTCCTTCCTTGTCCCCTCTCTGTCATAGTCACCACTGATTTCAGGTCTTCGCCATGGCTCCCAACTGCTCTCTTCATTCACGGAGTCTTGCCTCCCTCAAACTTGGCTTCGCCCCCGAGACTGGAAGAAGCTGTGTCTGATAACCCCTTTTCTGCTTTAAATTTCCTGAGTAGGTCTCCCCGAACCCAAACTCATGGCCGTGACTGACAGGACTCTCCATCACACAGTCCCTCCTCTTGGCACCATTTCCTGCCACTCTCTGTCCCTTCCTGTGTTCTATGCTCTAAACCCATTAAAACCGATTGCTGTTCCCACAGCCTGCCAAATTCCCTACCCTGAAACAGCTTTGTCCTCAATGTTCCCTTTACTCGGAAAGCCCATCCCTAACCCCTTTATGGTAAGTTCAGGCTTCATTTCTGATATGTTAGTTTACAGGAAGAATTCCCTCTGTCTCAGTCCCGGGTATAGAGTGCCCCCTGTGAAGCCATCCTTACTGCACCTTTGGTACTAACAGCACTCAGAGCCCAGCTCTATGATACCACATATACCAGACCTCAGAGGACCAAATATAAGCTTTTGGTCATCTTCATACCTGCAGTGTGCCTCATAGTTCTGTGAAACTTGGCCTGTAGATGATGCTCAATGGATCTCAGCCTGGTAGTGCACTCCTCTAATCCCAGCCCTGTGGGAGGGGCATGCACGAGTATGAGGCCATCACCCTTGATGCCAACTTAGGCTACATAAGACTCTGTCTCAAAATGCAAAAGCTCAATGAAAGAAAGGGTGGGCAAAAGTGAATGGATAGGTGGATACAAATAAATATGTAAATAACTGAAACCAGATTGTGTAGATTCCTCCTGGTCCCACAGCCATTCTGTCTCAAAGAAACACAAAAAGGCTTATATTGATTATAAACTGTTTGGCCTATTGATCAGGCTTATTACTGACTAGCTCTTAGAACTTAAAATAACTCATAATTCTTACCTAATTTTAGCCACGTGGCTTGGTACCTTTTCTCAGTAAGGCATTCTCATCTTGTTTTCTCTGTGTCTGGCTGGTGACTGTGTCTCTGCCTTTCCTCTTCCCAGAATTCTCCTAGTCTGGCTACCACGCCTATACTTCTTGTCTGGTTAGTGGCCAACCAGCATTTTATTAAAACAATATGAGTGACAAATCTTTATAGTGTACAAGAGCATTAACCCACAGCAGGGTTGCAGTTGGAGTTAAGGAAGCTGTCTGACCACTCATACTCCATACCAAGGCACAGAATCCCTGACAAGAATCCTCTAAAAACATCTAAGCACCTGTTTTGTTGTTTGGTTGGTTGGTTTTTTTGAGAAAGGCTGTGGTAGACTGAATGTAATTGGCCTCCATAATCTCACAGGGGGTGGTGCTATTAGGAGGTGTGGCTTTGTTGGAGCTGGTACGACCTTGTTGAAGGAAGTGTTTCACCCTGAGGCCAGGCTTTGAGGTTTTCTATGCTCAGGACACTGTGAGTGTCTCAGTCTCTCCTGTTGCCTGCAAGATGTAGGACTCTCAGTTCCTTCTCCAGTACCATGTCTGCCTGCACACCACCATGCTCCCCACCATGATGATAATGAACTAAACCTCTAAAAAGCAAGCCACCACAATTAAATATTTCTTTATAAGAGTTCCTGTGGTCATAGTGTCTCTTCACAGCAATAAAAATTCTGACTAAGATATAGGCTGTCATGTAACCCAGGCTAGCAGCTATATAGCCAAGAATGACCTTGACCTGATCTTCCCAGTGCTAGGATCATGGGTATATTGCTTTGCCCAGCTTTAAGCACCTACTTTGATGAAAACAAACAAAACAGTGGTTAATCAGCATTTTTAGAACAGAAAATTGTTCAAAATTATTATCAAGATCTGTACAGAGGCCTGGACATTAAGGAAACCTACCAGCTGCAACTGTAACCAAGGAGATGATTTCCCAAAATCCTACTGGCTCTGGCATTGTGCCCCCTTTTCAAGAACTTGATCTTGCATATAACACAAATCCTATGTCTCCTCTTTCATCTCATCCTGACAACAACCTTGGAAGAAGGTGAGTAAGGGAACCAAAGAGAATTTATGTAGTGTGAACTCTAATTGGTCTTAATAACAAAAATCTGGAGTCAGAGATAGGGATTAATGCTGAAAGATTAGAGAAGCAGAGCAGCCAGCCACTAGTTCTTACCTCCACCGTGCTCAGACCAAAGGGGCGATCCTATCCCTATGAATCCTCAGACTGACTACCTTTGAGCTCCTGTCTCCTCCCGCCTTATATTCCTCTCTTTGCCCAGCCACATCCCTTCCCGTCTCCACCTCCCTAGTGCTGGGATTAAAGGCGTGAGCCACCACCACTTGGTTCTGTTTCTCTTTCAGACTGTTTAAATCTCACGTAGCCCAGAGTAGCCTTGAACTCACAGAGATCTGCCTGCCTCTATCTCCAGACTGCTGGGATTAAAGGTGTGTGCCACCACTGCTTGGCCTCTATGGCTGACTAGTGTGGCTGCTGGGATTAAAGGTGTGCACCACCACTGCTTGGCCTCTATGGCTGACTAGTGTGGCTAGCTTTGCACTCTGATCTTCAGGCAAGCTTTCTTCGTGAAAGCACAAACACAATATATTATTCATATATTACCGTAGTTTCACCCCATAAGCAGATGAAGAAAATGAGTAGACATAAAGGAAAAGACCGTGAACCAAGGCAAAGCTGATGCCAGGTCCCCTTTCTCTGCTGTAGTTTGGAGCAATTCAAAGTTGCCAGATGCAACCAGAGTGTGAGAGAACCTTCCTCTTTATCCCCTTTCTCGCATCCCCCTCCTGCTGCTTACGAGCCCCCTCTCTGGTAAACTATTAGAAACTGTAGGATTCTGGGGCAGGGGGAGTTGGGGAACAGTGAGGGTCTTCAGTTGCGTACCACTGAGGAGCCCCTGGGCTGCAGAGAATATTCCCAAACCCCTGGTCACATAGATGATCCTGGTTAAACTCAGTGGATCCCTAGACAAACAACAAAGCAAGTTATGAATACAGTAAAGAGACTTATAGAGAGGAGGGTGGAAGAGGGGGGGAGGGTTACTACAATCAGGATATACTTTATGCATTGATGAAATTATCAGAAAACAAACACAATAAAGGTTTTCTTAAAAAATAGCTGGGCTTGGGTTGTTTGTGAGGTTTTATTGTTTTGTTTTGTTTCTTGTTTGTTTCTGCGGTCTTATTATAAGGCTATCCTTTCCCAACTCCCTGCTTCTAGAATAATCACATGACTAAGCACCAGTCAGTGGAATATGAATTAAGTGAGGAATGAACACCCAGATGATCTCCTGAAAAGAAGGGGAGCAGCCCCCATGTCCACTGTACTTTTCCACCTCATCTGAATGCAAAGTTGAGGAAAAGGTAATCTCTACCTTTGACCTTGCTGACACCCAGAAATCCACACAGATCAGCAAGACAGAGAACCCTGGATTCCTGACACCAGAGGGCCACCAATCCAGCCCCGGACTATTCACCCCCAGATTGTTATATGAGAAAGAAATTAGATTCTCTCTTGCTTAAGCCATGATCATCTGATTGCCTGTTACAGCAGCCAACCCGTAACCTAATAGAATCTGAAATTACCATCTTTATTTACTTATTGTATATTGTTTCCTATTGCCTCTGGAATACAAGATCTAGGAGGGCAGGACCCTTAGTACATGACACAGATACAGCAGGCAATAACTATGACTCAGACCATCAGTATCAGCTGCATGCCTGGATATGTAAAAGCCGAGTGAATTGTCTGTTTTCATTTGCTCGGCTTCTTCCCAGGCTTTGCCTGCTTCCAGTCTTCTCTTGCAGGAACTCTACGCCAACAACAGCTCTCTAGGCACTCTCTCCCTTGACCTGAATATAGAAAGTAAAGTTTTCCTGGCTTTTTTTCAGTGCTTTGAACACTCGGATAAGTTTGGGAAAGCCTTTTAACCCAAGACCACAGTTCAGAGACCTCTGGGATATCAGATAGCATCTGGTCCTTCCATGGGTCATCACCATGGCACTCCGTTTCTTCCCTTTCATGGTGAAATAGCAAAGCATGAAAACCCAGGTTATCAACCATGCAATCTGCCAAGCTTTCCTCTCACCTCCCAGGGGTCTTGAGGCATTCTGAAGGCTGACTTGGGGTGACTGTATGGCCACAAGTTCAAACACACATCTGCCTTGGTTTAGAGTTGTTGCCATTTGGTAGAAAGAGATGCCAGAGTGCTGTTATAATTTTAAATTCTATGGCTGCCACATCACATTTAAAAAGCAAATAGATGGAACTGGAAGACTGTAATAAACCAGTCATGGAAAAATAAATGTTTCATTTTTTCACTCATATGTGGACATTAGAAAAAAACCTAACATGATGAAAGACAAAGTGAAATAACCGCTAGAAGGTGGGAAAGGGTTTGGGGAGGCACGGAGTGGGGTGAGCAAGGAATAGCAGGATCCAGTTAGACTGGCAGACATGGTTCTGGTGTTCTCAAGCACTCGAGGTAACTATGGTTTACAGCTGCTTATGTATTTTATAAAGGATTAGAATTTTATAAATTTTATAAAGGACTAGATTTCACAGACTCCCAATGCAAAGAAATGGTAAATGTTTAAGAAGCTATAAATGCTAACTATCCCTATCTGATTATGGTATGTATGCACGCATCAACTTACTGCACCAAACTACATGATTATATGTAAGTATCATGTCTCAATTAAAGACTTCAAGATACATGGAGTTTTTAAAAATCAGGATGAAACTGTTGAGATTAATTGTAGTAATGCATTTGTTTTCTGTTTTGCATCTCGTTTAATCCCCCTGAGAATAAAGAAATAGTCTCCTTTTCTCTTTTTCCAGTCTAAGTATTTTATACTTACAGCACCTTTCAATTCAGAGTGATTTATTTCAAGTTCTTCCTGACCGGAAGTAAGCTCCATTTGCCAGACGCATGTAAGTTCAAATAATTAAGTGTGCTGAAGCTCAAGCGATTGTTGTGTGGCTGGTAGCTGTCATATCTGATAGCGTAAGACTAGAGGAAAAGATGTGATCATCACTGTCTAGTCATAGCTCAGGGTAGTGTTCACCACCTAGACTGGTCTCCAAGGCAGCCTGGCCTTCCGTTTCCTCCTCTGCAAAATGGGGCTGGTTACACTATCCTCACAAGATTTGGAGATAATCACAGGGCGAACACAAGAGAAAATATTTTATACATACACACACACACACACACACACACTATATAAATGTGTGTGTGTGTGCATTCCACAGAACTATCACACTGTACCCTCACAAATGTATATAATTATTGTCAGTTTCAAAAACCTGAAAGCAAGTTCTAGCAAATGCCCTCTGCTATTCCTCTTTATTAAGAACAATTATTTTTGCAAAAGACAAAAAGCAGAAGGGCTCGCCTTCTCCACTAACAGACAAGTTCTATTTGCCTCTGCCTCTACCCCTGTCCTCAGACCTGGCTGGAGTTTAGGTGGAGGACCCTAGGGTAGAGCATTGGTGAGGTGGGTGGGCACCTCTCCCTCTGAAAGATTAAACCGAGATTCAACATAGCGGCAGGGCCGTTCTATTTGTTTTGTTGTTGTTTTTAATAGCATAGGGATAGGAGACCAAGCAGGCAGACCGGTGGCAGGTCCAAGCCTCTCTAACACTTCTAAGATCCAGGCCCTGGGCATGAGCAACACACACACCTGCACACTCTCATGTCTGCACTCACTCGTGTCCTCAAGCACGCACCGCCTGGCTGCTGAATTCAGGTCCCCACAGTGTCTTGCTTGCATCCAGACCACTAACCCCAGACTCTTCAAAAATAAGGAGTAGACCACAGTTCTCCTTATCCCACAGACAAAAGCACAGTTGAGAGGCAGCAGCAAATTCCTGCCTGAGGACACATACCTCTTGGCTAATTAAATAAACAAGGCTTAATTAAATTAAAGTGGGATCAGAATCTGCCTACGCTATGCTGGCCGAACAGAGTCCCTCGTGACTCTCTCATTTCCATAAATGAATGATCATCTGCCTGTTTGGGGCCTTGTCCTACAGGGAAAGGGGGTTCTGCCTGGGATAGAGGCCTCTTGCTAGAAATAGCAGTTAGAGGAAAGCACTTGTGGGGTATTTTTATTCAAAGGACTAGGGGATTCTGGAAGCTTTAATTCATATGGGACTGGGTGGGGGGAGTGGAGTTGAGCATCATGTGTTATTGCCCATGCACAGAAATGTGATGGGGCTGTTAGCTTTAGAGTGAATATGTATTACAATATGTTGAATATAAATAAATATAGTATTAAAATTAATTTCACCAGTTTAATTTTCCTTTTGAAAAACTGCTATTTTGAAATTGCTGAGACCTAATAATTTTATACATAGTTATGGAGTGCAGTGCATTAAGATGATGCACACACACACACACACACACACACACACAGGATGAGCAAATGGGAATAATTAGCATTTAGAGCAACTTAAAGCTTTATCATTTCTCTGCATTTAGAACCTTGGCATTTAAAGCCACGGGGTGCGGTAGCTCGAGACAGCTTGTGATAGAAATAGAGAGAGAAAGAGGCAGACACTGGACCAAAACTGAACCAGAGCAAAAAACTCAACCCCAGCTGGGCCCGTGGACTAAACGTGGGGCAGCTGCTGCCAGCATCAGCAAGGAGAAACACAGCACTTTCCAAAACAGTCTTCTCAGAGGAGAAACAGGAAAGAGATAGTGACAAAGCAATTGGGTAAGCCCTAAGGAGAGTTAGGACAGCTCTGCTCAGCGGGGCACAGCTCCCTCTGCCTTCACCAACCAGGCCTGGAGGCAAAGCAGCTCAGCACAAAGACCAGCACCGTCTGGCGTACTTCTCCACAGACCTGCTTATTACCGCTGTGTGACCACCTGAGCTAGAGACTAGGCCGCAAGACATGGCCAAGGTCCCCTCCAGGCATGCTTCGGCCCAAATGTCAGATGGGGGGGAACAGAACTATGCAAAACAGCCTTTGTCTCTGGGCTGAGCTAAGGCCAATTACACACCTTAGGGCAGAGAACATGGAGGGGGAAGGGGAGGGCGTGTGGCTCCTCTCTGCTCTTTCCGGGGTGTGCAGCTTTGCCTTGTTGTCTTCTGTTGGAAAGGGACGGACAAAGAGGTGAGCTGCACAGGTCGCAGTCCCAGGGGAACACCTCTGGGAAAGAAAGTTGAAACCAATGGGCAAGCCGGGGTTTTCACTCATCCAAGGTGTTGTCACTTTCTCCAGGCCAGAAATAGGGGAGGACAGGCATCTCTCACTGTCCTCTGGGCGAGCTGCTGACAGGATTGTTTTCTGCATTGAAACTTAACCCTCACCAGGAGGGCATGGGCTCACATTTCCTCCAGGTCTCGTGCTTACATCATCTTCTGCGTGCCTTGAACCGCCCACTGTCTTCCCCACCAATTTAAACTGAAAACAGCTGCCTGGTCTACTCATCTGCTTCCTCATCCAAGCCCTAAGCCGAACCTGGAACGCCTTTCCATTCGCGTTTTGAGAACAGTAGACATCTGATCTTGCCACTCTGATCAAGAGCTACCTACTCAATGAAGCCTTCCCGATTACTTCTCCGGTTCCACTCCCTATAGCCTCCCCTCAGTCCCCAGGGTAGCAAGGACTAAATGAGAAAGCCCAGTCATCAGACATTGCGGGGACTCTACCTTGTAAAGAAGTGGCATATGTCATGGTTTTCTCTACACATTGACTACATTACAGAGCCTCGCAAAGTGGCAGACACCACAACCAGTTTTATCTCCTCTCCAGAGAATTCTGGCAAAAGACTTAACATTTTAAAATCTTAAGCAGATGGAAGAGCATTAAGAGGGGCTGGGCAGAGGAGACGACGGAAAAGGTAAAACCAACAGAAGACAAGAGTGGGAATGAGGGTGGAGACAGAGTCAGTCACTAATCGGAAATCAGTGTAGAATGCGTTCTCCCTGCCATTGCCCTCCCAAACCCCAGCTTGCCGAATACCTAGTCAGAAGCTCACATCCAAGTTTTGAAAAGGAAACATCTTAAAGTAAAACTAAAGCTTTGTCTTTACAAGAAATGTGAATAGGCTTTTGGAAGAACTGGGTATCTAGCATGGGGATATTGCTCACCAGAGTGGACCCTTCTCTAACAGTTAAAGACACTCGGAGGAACAAGTAGCTGCCTCTCATTTAGAGCCAAGACCCCCCCCATGGCCAACAAACTCACCCACTAACACAGGGCTCCCCAACAGCCTTCCTGGGGTCTCATTTCTAAGCATTCAAGCCCTGCCCCCCCAGATGGAATAATGAAAAAAGCCCCCCCCCCAAAAAAAAACCCGGAAGGACCAAGAGAAGGAGAAGGTAAAATGGCCTTGGCGGCAAAGCAAAGACGGGGAAAGAACTAAGTGGAGAGACATCAGCAGTACTTCTGGGAAAGTGAAAGCGGCTGCCCCAGAAGTCAAAATATAAAAAACAGGTTATCAGGGAAAGGGAAAGATCTTTGGAAGTAAGACTATCACTACTTGATTTTTTTTAAAAGTAGATAAAAAAGTAGATCTGTGGTCTTAAAAATATGCCAGAATACAGAACCTTAAGGGGAAAAAATGAGAGAAAAGAGAAGAAATACATGGGAACAATATCGCCAGTAGAATTCCCCAGAAAGAGGCACAGAAGGGCAGAAAAGCAGGCAACAGTGAAGAACCAAGGTCAGCTCCCAGGGTGGAAGGAGACTCACGTCCAGGTAGAAATGTCACGAACGGCTCAGAGCACTCCACTCTGACACACCAACCCCTGTGACAATTCTGGAAGACCGAGAACAAAAAAACACTCCTAAATGCGCATCACAGAGAAAAGAGAAGTAGGCTGTGGCTAGAAAAGTGTAGACATCTCTCCACACACCGTGTGCTGGGGGAAAGCATATCTAATTACTATGGTTTCTTACCTTTAGGATGGTATTAACACATGTGCTCAGTATAATCAGGCTTCAAATATCCCATCTGTACCCAGACAACTGTTCTACTTTTTCACTTTTAGTACAGTACTCAACACCTCATTATAAAGTAGGTTATTGTTGGATGATTTTGCCCAACTGTAGCTAATGTAAGTGTTCTATACACTTTTCTAGTAGGCCATGATGTTCAGTAGGTTAGGTGTACCAACACAACTTGTGATGGTTTCATTTCATAATGGTTTTTTTGGGGGGGGGCTATGACCCTATATAAATTGAAGACCATGTGTCCACTGGACAGAAATGCCCTGGAAAGATATGACGAACCACCTCCTGATGGGAAAATTCCTTCTGTAAGACTTGAGAAAGAGCAGAGAAAGGGGATGTGAGAAAACCAGAATAAAGTCAAGATCACAAGGAGCAACTTGGCTCAGGTACAGCCGTCACTATTGCTGGGTTGTGCATATAGCATCTGACATTACCCCTGCTCTGTTACCACCAAACTCTATGGAGAAAGGCCGGGGAAGCTAAGTTTTGAGCTATGCACTCTAGACGTAGAGTTCTACGTGAAGCATCCAACCCACTAAACCCAGGCACATACCACTACCCAACTCTTTGGCCTTCTGCAAGGGAGTTGGCTCCCTTCCCCTCACCATCACTTGTGAAAAGGTGAATTATTTAGACTCTAGATGCCAAAGTAATAAACGTTCATTACAACCCACTCCCCTGACTCTCTGCCATCTTTACGTTCATAGTTCTAAAATGGACATTCAAATGTTTGTACCTGTCAAATGCCGCTTATCCCTGCAAGAAAACCAAACTCTCAGGCAGTAGCACATTAACAACCCAAGAATTTCTAGGTAATGTCTGCTCTTACCCACTTTGGTTTTAGAATAATACCATACTGATTTTGTAGTTTATATGCTAACATACCCTCCACACAACAAAGGGATAGAGAGGAAGGGAAAGTTATATATTTCCATACATATGTATACACACATATTCATACATCACAGCGAGAAACTGAGGAAGCATTTGTCTTTATTTCTGCAGCTGGTCACAAGGCCATGAGTCCTTTCTTCTTCTCCACTGGAAAGAGTAGCGATAATAAAGTAGGTAGAAAAAGCAAATGTAAACCAGAAATAAGACTCTGTTCCAATGAGAGCAAAGCACCACCCTCCACACACCAGAAAGATTCCAAACACTACCCGGCCACATGGCGCCCATCTGGCCCTTCCTAGGCTCCACAATTGGAGCGTCAGGGCTGTGCTCTCAACTCGGGCATGGCAAAGTGGTGGCTTTTATGAATGAAAGTGATTCTGCTGATCTGCCATTAAGAACTCCTTACATCACTGGAAGTGGTGGCACACATCTTTAATCCCAGTACTCACGAGGCAGAGGCAGGTGGATCTCTGTGAGTTTGAGGCCAGCCTGGTCTACAGAGCTAGTTCCAGGAAAGCAGGGACTGTTACATAGAGAATCCCTGTCTTGGAAAAAAATACTTCCTAAAACTACTCTCAACTTACATGCTTTTCTTTAAAATAATGCAATAGATTCTTAGGCTCTCTGGTACCTTACACATCTAGAGTTCCAACCACCCACCGGCTTGGGAGAGTGTGGCCAGTCAGTCAGCAATGTTGTAAGTAGCCTGGCTACATGTTTCTTATGACTATGAACTGGATGAGAAACTAGAAATGGCAGAAGTCTTTCTCTAAGGCCCAGAGACCACAGGAAAGAGACAACTGTCAAAACTGAAGACACATCAAGCAGGACTTGGTGTTCTGTGCTGGACACACATAGGGTGGTCTGAGGGCTGCATCAGAGCCACACAAAGGACACCGGGGCAGATAGGTCCTCCCAGTGGCCAGTTTTATCGAGGCATCTCATTGTTTGCTCTCACAGGAATAGAAAACCCGAGGAAGGCAGGCTCACTCCCACATGGGTGACAGTGCCAGAGGGGCCAAGATGAAAAAACAGAATAGCAAGACTGGGGGTGTGTGTGTGTGTGCATACATATGCACATGCATGCGTGCCTATGCATGCGTACATGTTGTGTGCCTACGTGCATACATGTGCATGTGTGCAGATGTGTACATGTGTGTAAAGAAGAGTTGCAAGCATTGGCTTCTCTGAACAAAGTTTGAAGGAATCTTGTGTTCCATGAGGCTGCTCACCTAAGGTTCCCTGCTGCAAAGTCATTCTTAATGGCAGATCAGCAGAATCACTTTCATTCATAAAAGCCACCACTTTGCCATGCTCGAGTTGAGAGCACAGCCCTGAAGCTTCAATGTGGAGCCTAGAAAGGGCCAGATGGGCTCCATGTGGCAGAGTAGTGCTTTGAAATCTTTCTGATGTGTGGAGGGTGGTGCTTTGTTCTCACTGAAATAGAGTCTTATTTCTGGTTTACATTTGCTTTTCCTCCCTACTGTATGATCACTACCACTGGAATAAAGGATGCTTGGCCTTTATATACAAAATAGTCGCTGGAAATACTTGGTCTACATTTGGACTTCATTAAACTGGTTTTGTTGTTGTTGTTGTTGTTGTTGTTGTTAGTAGATCCTTGTAAGATACATGTCTAAGTGGTTCCAAACATATGTCACAAGTTTTCCAACAATTCAATTGTATATTAGTTTTTATAGCTAAATGGGGCAAATAGTTGCCATGCTGGACATTGCAAGCCTGGACTATAAGAACTGTATGTGTGTATGTATTCCTTGTGCCAAATGCTATGGTTTTGCTCCTTAAGTGACTAGTATCCTTATTTTAATTTGCAAGGCATATATACAGGTCATTGCAAACTGATCAACAGGCAACTTATGAAGATAAATATGTGCAGGTCCCTGCTTTTACTACAAAACGTTTAGGTTGTCCATGAGGAGGGAGAGAGAGGTGATGTGGGGGGGGTAAGGAGAAGGAAGAGGAGGGGAGAGGGGAAGGAACCAAAGAATGAGGGCAGCTTACAGGAGCTACACTCTGCAGGAACTAAGCTGAGCCAGTCACAAGGCTGGCTTCTCCGAAGACGTCTTCCCTATTCAAAACCCTTAACCTTCAATTCCAAAAGGTAAGAGTCTCTTCATAAAACAAACAAAAACAAGCATAATTCTACCAATCTCAGTTCCGTTGCTTCTCCTTTAAAAATTCAAACATTAGGGCAGGAGAGATGGTTCCCTGGGTAAAATGTTAGACGCACAAGTATAAGGATCTGAGTCCAGATCGCTGGAACCCACATAAAGCCAAGAGTTTGTAGCAGGCATCTGTTATCTCAGCCCTCCTCAGCCCGACTGCAAGAGACAAAAGACTCCTAGGATGCCGAGAAGCCTGGTTTATGCAGCAGTGGACAGGAGACCCTGTCTGGGACAGGGTGGAAGGCAAGGACTGACAGCTGAGGCTGTCCTCTGATCTCCACAAGCCCTCAGTGGCGCTCGCTACCTGCACTGGTAGCCCTTCTTATCTTGCAGAGAGTGTTTGCTCTCAATGTCATCTGAGATCAACAGTGAGTTCAAGACAGTTCAGGAATGAATGAAAGATGTTCGTTCAGAAACAGCTCCTGCTGGGTTTGACAGCTCCATTGCAGTGAGCAAGGAGCCTGGAAAGCTGTGACAGGGGCATGAGAAAATGGCAGGGTAGGGCAAGGAGACTCCCAGGGAGATGTCCCTGATCACAGACATCCCCACCTCTCTCAGCTCTTTGTTACTTTCTTCTCTCCACTCCTGTTTTTCTTTTCCATCGTCCCCTTTCTCCATCTTCCTCCTCTGCCTTCTCCTCTGCCTCTCCTTCTCATTCCCACTTCTCCCCCTGTGGTGACATACCCTGCTCACTTCTACCAAGGTTCTGTCCTCCCATCACCAGTGAGCTGGCTGCTACTTAGAGCAACACATACCGAGCAACACACTGAGTTAAATTTCCCCTTCAAAATCCACCACAGTGTTTAGCACTCTTTTATAATGGGTTTCCAATTCCAGGTCAGTAGATGTAGGCTCTGGGTTACAGTGTTCGCAGTAAGACTTGATAAACATTGGTTTGTTGGAAATAAATAAGAATGTTGACCTTCTTCTGTATAAATGTATTCTCTCACTGTGGGACGAGCAACATGCATTTTGATATGTGCAGTGGCCAAGCTCACAGCAGACTGATTAAAACCCTCATCCATCAACTCAGAAACCACCTTCATAAGAACAACAAATGCCGATAGCTGCAGCACTGTGTTAAATAAACCCCAAGAAATATTTTTTTCACAGGAAGTTCAGGCTTTTTAGATTCGAGGCTGTCAAGACAATGGGCTTGATCTCCACTTGGTTTCATACTTACAACTGGAAGGTTTTTATGCTACTGATACATGAAGAGCCACAAATGTCACATTTGGATTTGGATTTGACCATGGTCCCTGGCTAAATTTTCAAATGACTTAAGAATTGTTTCTGTGTAATTTGTGCAAATGTTATTTTAGTGGTTTTCATTGTCCTTTTGTCTAAGTAGCCAGTCAATGAAAGGCATTGCCTTTAGGGGGTTTGGGGAGTAGCTTCAGGTTTATTGATTGTTTCTGAAATAGGGTCTCTTGCATCTCAGGCTATCCTCAAACTCTCTGTGTAGCCGAAGTTGTTCTTGAACCCCTGATCCTGATGTGCCTACCTCTTGAGTACTGGGTTCACAGGTATGCACTACCACACCCACGGCTGGAGTTGAACTCAGGGCCTCGTGCCTAGGAAGAAAGTGCTTTACCAACTAAGCTACAGCTCTGGCCTATTGGGTCTTTTTTTTTTAAAGATTTTTAATTTTTTTATTTATATGAATGTTTTACCCGCATGAATGTATATTCACCACATATATGCCTGGTTCCCAAGGAAGTCAGAACGAGAATGTCAGGTCCCCTGGAACTGGAGTCACACGCAGTTATGATGGATTTTGAGAACCAAATCCTGGTCTTCTGCAAGAGCAACACGTGTTCTTAACTACTGAGCCATCTATCCAGCCTCAGGTTTTAATTTTAATGTTTATTGTTATTATTGATTACACACACAAAACACTATAGTAATAGTTCTTATAAAATATTTTTTTCTCACAATTTTACCACCTCTACAAATCAAAATGTTTTTATTTCTTAACTTTATAATGCTGAGAGCTTCCATCTGGAGCTAGGCACAGGGCTCACATGCTCTGATGCCATTAACAATTTAATTAAACAAATGAATCCTCAAACACGAGCAGGTGTATTGCCATGTTTCCAGTTTCAGCATTTACGATTAGGAAAGTGGTTAGCGTATAGTCAGAGCGCAGTTCTTGACTAGTTCAGACTTGAACGTGCCTTCTGCTCAGCATTCTGTGGTCCCAGCAGGTTTTTTTCTCTACCCCCTGCCAACTGCTGCATCCACATAGTGGAGTCTGGATTCTGGAGGAAGAAGGACAGTTACTCCAGCCTTGGAGCTGAGTCCCACCCCTGATGGCTGGTGCCCTTATCTGTGGAAATGGGAATGTGGCACAGCAAAGCTGCCATGGCCTGGGAAGCCCTAACATGGACGCTGTCAATCAACTGGAAGGACATCTGGTTTTGGCACAACTGAGGCCTGCTCTGCGTGCTTAGGATGGACTTGCGAAACACTCGTTACGTTCAGGGACTGTGAGGATCCTTGAGCTGGTTAGGGAACAAAAGTTCCCTCTAATATGGGCAACATCCACAAAGGGTTGAAAAGAAATGAGATCGAGATCCCACCCCACCCCCCGTCACCTCTTACATTTGCACACTGGATGATTAATAAATGGTTACTGCTCCACTTGCTTGCAGAAGACGTAGCTTAATAAATTATCTCAAATGAAGATATCCCAGGTCAGCAACATTGCCAGCAACCCAGACACTTCCCTCGAGCCCCATCCTTCTCCCCACGTGAGCACTACCTTAAGTTCTAACCCATCATCCTCTCTGTTTTATAGTCAGAACATCTCACACACAGAAGACAGCGTGTGCTTAGCATAATATCACAATCACGGGTTGCCTCATTTTGTGCTGTATTTATATGGAAGAGTGCAGTACGTGTGGTAGGGAGGTTAATCTGTGACGAAGCAGGTCAGAATGGATTCATACTTTTTTAATTCCTGTATGTGATTACCCACACATGTTCTGAGTCACCCAATAGTTTTCTTTTGAAAGTTCTTTGGGCTCTATTCAATTTCGTTGCATTCTTTCAGTGCAGCAATGAGCATTCTCTCTTACACTTGTTTGTACTTTTGTTAGTTATACAGGGGTCAGTCGTTAGCTCCTAAGTCAAGTGTGTCTTTTAAGTTTATTAGAAGTTGTCCGCTTTTCCCCAAAGTGCATATGAGATGCCCAGTGGCCGCACGCTTGGCACTGTGGGTCTTGTTATCGTCTTTCTGACAGTGCGGGGTGGGGGAGGGGTTGATCCTTGGTGCTGTTAAACATCCCTGGCCAGTACACAACTCGAGCAGCTCTTTACAATTCGTGCAT
Organism: Ondatra zibethicus; assembly: GCA_004026605.1. Lineage (NCBI taxonomy): Eukaryota > Metazoa > Chordata > Mammalia > Rodentia > Cricetidae > Ondatra > Ondatra zibethicus. The sequence continues at coordinate 25,015 of PVIU01001725.1, forward strand.
GTTGAATGTCCAGTGGAATCGCTTTATTCCCTTTTCATGACGTCATTCATTTATTTTTATGTGCATGAGTGCATTGCCTGGGTGTATGTCTGTGCACCATGTGCATGCTGCCTACCTGATGAGTTCAGAAAAGTGTGTTGGCAGCCCTGGGAATGGAATTACAGTCTGTTGTGGGCTGCCACATGGGTGGGTGCTGGGAATGGAACCTGGGTCCTCTGGAAGATCAGCCAGTGCACTTATCTGCTGAATGATCTTTCTAGATGGCTTTTTATTTGCTGGGTGTGGTAGTCCATGCCTTTAATTCAGCATTTGGGTTGCAGAGATAAGTGGATCTCTGTGGGTTTCAAGGCAGCCTGGTCTATAAAGATAGCAAGTTCTGGGCAGCCAGGGCTACATAGAGAGATCCTGTTTTAAAAAAACAAGCAAACAAACAACAACAAAATCACCTTCCTTCTTGGTTAAAGGTTGTTTCTGGAATGAGCCCCTTGCTGTATGTGCTAGGAGTATCCTCTCACTCTGTGTGCTGTGCTTTCCCAATTTATTTTCCTGAGACAGGGTTTCTCTGTGTAGTACTGGCTATCCTGGAACTCACTATGTAGACCAGGCTGTCCTAGAACTCAGAGATCCATCTGCCTCTGCCTCCCACGTGCTGGGATTAAAGGCATGTGCCGCTACCGCCCGGCACCTTCCAAATTCTTAACAGCTCCTTTGGATGAACAAAGGATGCTAACAGTTCAACTCCTCAATCTTTACTACAGTGTGTGCTTCTCAGTGTTCTGTTTAGCTTTGTTTACCCAGGGCCGTATCAAAACAAACAGATGTTTGTACAACATCTAGAAGAGTCTTTCCCTTTTCATATTAAGACTACCCTCCCCCTGGAATTCATTTATGATATGTAGAGGTCAAGTTTTTGTTTTGTTTTGTTTTTTCTAAATCCTATGTAACTGGTCCAACAGCATTTATTCAATACAGGATATGTTCCTCTTGGTTCATGGCAAAGTCTTTGCTTTGCTGTAAATCAAGTGTCTGCATGTATAGATTTGCATGAAGATCTCTTCCTGAGCTTTCTTCTATCTCATCCCCACATTTTCTTAAAAGAAAAGGAATGTTATCCTTGCATTAATATACTAATGTTTTATTGCCAGGACTAAGACTTGTTAACCAGTAAAATAAGTCCTTCAACTTTCTTGTTCAAGATTGTATTATTTATTCAGGACCAATTATAATTTCATATAAAATTTATAGCCAGCTTGACTGTTTTTACTAGACAGCTGCTGGGGTTTTGAATGAAAGTATATTAAATTTATAGATCAATTTCCAGATAATTGATATCATCACTAAGCTGGGTTATTCAGTCCATAAACATCCCCCCCTTAGGTTTTAATTAACTTCTTCAACAATATTTATGGTTTTCATCGTGGAAGTCTTAGATATCTTTTATTAAGTGTTCACTGGGTATTTGAAACACCTTGATGTTATGGTAAATTAAATGACCTTTAAAAATTAACATCCTGCTTTTATAGTTTTGAAGTAGAGACTGTATTTATTTTTGTATGTTGATCATATGGCTTGTGATCTTGCCAGATTCATTTACTAAGTTAGTAGCTTATCTGTAGATGGTTTTGTGGTTGCATTTTGGGGTTCCTGAGTGTCAGGTTCTTACAAACGCCAGTGAAGTGAGAGTCACAACTCACACAATTCACTAATTTTTGTATACTTGTTCTATTTGTCAGTGAGAACGATATTAAAAATTGCCCAGTGTGACTGAACTTATCTAGATGTATCATCATCATCAACAACACCTAACTTATTGTGGAACTGGGAATCAAATACAAGGTTTTGTGCACGCCAGGCAAGTCCTTTACCACTGAGCTACATGCCCAGTCTCCCTCCTACTATTTCTGTTCATTTCTACTGTCATACTAGCCAACAAAGTGTGCACAAGAAAACTTTAAGGTATAAAAACTCAGAGGTAGAAACAAAACTATTTGCTAATTATTTGCTGATGATATTATTTACCTAGAAAACCCAAGGAAACTGATGTTTTTAAAGATTACTAAAAACCAAGCTGCTAAATTTACTATCAGTAATATTGAAGGGTAGAAAATTAATATAGAGAAGTCAGTAGTTAGAAACTAAGAGTGTAATAAGATTCCATAGCCAGGCAGTAGTATAATCCCAGAACTCGGGAGACAGAGGCAGGCAGATCTCTGTGAGTTCCGGGCCAGTCTGGTCTACATCATGAGCTCCAGGACATCCAGAAAAGCTCTGTCTCTAAAACTGAAAAGAAAAATTACATTAGCAAGAACTACAATTTTTAATATACAACATATATACCTTGTACTGAGTGTGCTCATCTTGGAGCAGAGGAAATGGCTTGGTTGATAAAGTGCCCTGCAAGTGTGAAGGCAAAAGTATGGGTTCCCAGAACCCATGTAAAAACAGGGCATGGCACTGTGTACCTACAGTGCACTGCAGGGTTGGACAGGAGCTCACTGGCCAACCAGTCTCACCCATCAGTAAGCACATATACTTGCATGCACATACACACACAAACACACACACATACACACACACAAGAATATGTTTATCTTCCAACTCTTAAATTTAGCATAATGCCAATAAACCTTTTCTTTTTCAGGCTGAAGGAATTCCGAAGTTCACACTGATTAATAAGCAAACAAGATTCTTCAAAGATAAATCAAGGCACACCACACTGGCTCAGGAATAGTGTAGTCTTCAAAGGTAAACGAAGGCACACCGTACTGACTCAGGAATAGTGCAATCCGAAAATGGACAGGGAAGGGGAGAGGAAGGAGACGAAACTTGAGGAATGGTAGGTCAGACAGTAGCTGCTTCAGAAATATCCCTCTTAAACTCTACTCGCATTCCATTTCTCTTGGTAATTTCCAAATGGATCAAACCTTTAATATAAAAATAAATTAAAGATAATAGATGAAGAGACTGGAAATGTTTCATAATTTTACAGTACATGAAGTTCACAAAATAAAACTAGTAAACCCAGCTACATATAAAAAGAAATTTTAAAACCTCCACCTAACAAAATTAAGATCTTGTATAATTAAAAAAAAACATAAATGGCAAACTAGAAACTCTAATTCATCACAAACACAGAATAACCTTATTAGTATGTAAAAAGCCCTGGAGGTGGATAAGAAAGAGACCAATAACTCACTAGAAAAACAGATAAATGTTATGAAGACAATGCAAAGAATAAATAAATTATTCTTAATATGTTTAAAATGCTCTTTTACACTCATAATGCGATGCATGCAAATTAAAATCACTCTCAGAGCCATTTTTTTTTCACCACGAAATTGGCAACCATCCAAAATTTAATAGCATGTCCTGTTGCCAAGGCTTTGGGAAACAGACACTCTCATACCTTGCTGGTGGGAGTATAAATTTGCATGGCCCATATGGATGGCAATTTAGCAATAGCTACCAAAGCTGCAGATGTATGTGCTCTTGGATCCAGTAATTCCACTTTGGGGAATTCACTCTACAGACATATTTACATGTGGACAAAATGGTAGGTATACCATTTATTCATTGCAACATTGCAATCAAGACGGGAAGGAGAAGCTGCTTTAATTCAGTGCAGCATTTAGTAATAGCATTGGAAAAAGAAAGCTATCTTTAAAGGTTTATTTTGTGTGTGTGTGTGTGTGTGTGTGTGTGTGTGTGTGTGTGTGTGTGTGTGTGTGTGTGCGCGCGCGCGCGCGTGTGCATATGTGCCCAAGAGTGCAGAAGAGAGCATCTGATCCCCTGCAGATAGACTTACAGGCAGTTGTGAGCTGCCTGATATGCATTCTGGGAACCAAACTTGTTTCCCTGCAAGGACCTCAAATGCTCTTAAGTGCAGAACCATTTCCCTGTCATCAGAAGAATTTTCTTCCTATATTAATCAGGAATATTAAGTGAATTAAGCAAGGCACAGGATGATCTATAGCTTCCTAATATTTATATTACCAAGAGTGAAACCAATATATTTTCTATCTTGCTTACATTTATTTTGTTTATTTTCAGAAATCTCTGGTATGGCAAATAAAAGACTGAAAGCCGTGGTTAGCTGCTGGGGGCCTGAGAACTGGGAATGTGAACGCCCCATTTTTCGCTGTAAGCTTTTTCATACTTTGAATAATTTTCATCTTGTGGATGTAATAGTACTCGAGCTTTTAGAAAATTTTAAAGAAAATATTATGCAGACAGTACTATTATCAAATATATTTAAAACCATGTATGTCTTAAATGCACTGTTATTCTATGTCATCCACTACATAGACCATTTAGAATGGTTTTGACCTTGGGTGCAAGGAGGCTTAAAGAGTAAAGGCAACTCATTATCCCAGGACAAACAAAGCATCTCAAAATCAAAGTGTTCTGGGCTGGCACTGCCTCTGAACCTTCAGCTATCACACGGAGACCAGACTAGGAGCGGCGGAGATGAACAACTCCTATGCATTCCTGTGAATCATCCAGAAGCTCCTCTAACAGACTTTCTCCCTAGTCCAAAGGGTCAGCAATCTGTGACATGTTCCTGACCTACACTAGTGACTGGCAGGTGACAGCAGTAGAACAGAATTAATGTCTAATGAGTAATACAGGCCAGAGTGTGCTCATAAAGACTTTACGCACATTATTTAACTCACGCTTCAAAGCCACCCAGCAGGAAGTGTTGTGTCCAATCACCTGTCGGGGAGTAGAGTAGAGCAAAGTTACAACACTTGTCAGAGGTCACAATTAGTTGAGAGTTGGGGCAGAGATTCACAAAGTTAGCCATCCCAGAAAGCATGTACATTCTTTATAATCCAACTTCAATGCCTATGGTAGGAAGTTGATTCCATCTCCACGAAAGAAGAAGAAGTAAGTCTCCTGGTTGTCTTTATCGTCAGTTTGACCACAACCCAGAGTCACCTGGGAGAAGAAAGTCTCAACTGAAGAACTACCCAGCTCAGGGGCCATGTCTGTAAGGAGCTGTCTTAGTTATTGATTGATTCAGGAACAGTGCCTGCTTACCACTCTAGTGCTAGTTATGGGCAGGTGGTCCTGGCTGGACACAAGTCAGAGGAAGCGGGCCAGTGAGCAGCATTTCTGCAAAGCTTCTACGTCAGTTGCTGTTAGTTCATGTCCTGACGTCTTCCCTCAGTTATGGACTGTGAGCCGGAATGTCAAATAAACAAGCCTTTTCCTCCCCTCAGCTGCTTTTAGTGAGGTGTTCATCACAAGAGAGAAGTAACGATGTTAAGGTTGGCTACTGGATGTGTGCAGTGGCATTTCATTTGTATTTTAATAAATAAAGCTTGCCTGAGGATAAGAAAAGTAAAACAGCCACACTGGCCAGCCTTACAGACCAGGCAGCAATGACACGTACCTGTAATCCCAGTAGCCACACTAGCTTGCCATAGAAACCAGGCAGTAGAGGTGCATGCTCTTAATCCCAGCACTAGAGAGGATTATAAAATGGGAGGAGACAGCTCTCAGACACGGTCTCATTCATAGGCTTCCTGGAGGCAGGATCGCCATTTTGGGCTGAGGTAGAGGTAAAAGCCAGTGACTGGCTGTTTTGCTTTTCTGGCCTTTGGATTGAACCCCAATTTCTGTCTCTGAGTTTTTATTAATTGTGCTTCAGATGTGTAACCAGGAGTGCCTGCCTTAGAAGTAAATGGCCCAAACTGCAGCTCTGGACTGGAATACACCAGACTATCAGTAACCATTTGTACACACTTGTGCATGCCCTTTTTAGACCTGTGTCTCAGTTGTCCGGCATAAGAAACCCTGAGCAACAGAATTCTACAATACTTTCAAAGAAGAACGAATACCAATACTCCTCAAATTATTCCACACAATAGAAACAGAAGGAACATTGCCAAACTCTTTTTATGAGGCTACAATTACCCTGATACCCAAACCACAGAAAGACAATACTAAGAAAGAGAATTACAGACCAATCTCACTCATGAACATTAATGCAAAAATACTAAATAAAATACTAGCAAATAGAATCCAAGAACACATCAGAACCATCATTCACCATGATCAAGTCGGCTTCATCCGACAGATGCAGGGATGGTCAACATACGAAAATCTGTCAACATAATCCACCATGTAAACAAATTGAAAAATAAAAACCACATGATTATCTCATTAGATGCCGAAAAAGCATTTGACAAAATACAACATCCCTTCATGATAAAGGTCTTGGAGCGAACAGGGATACAAGGAATATACCTAAACATAATAAAGGTAATATACAGCAAGCCAACAGCCAACATCAAACTAAATGGAGAGAAACTCCCAGCAATTCCACTGAAATCAGGAACAAGATAGGGTTGTCCACTCTCTCCATACCTATTCAATATAGTTTTTGAGGTCCTAGCTAGAGCAATAAGACACCAAAAGGAGATCAAGGGGATACAAATTGGAAAAGAAGAAGTCAAACTCTCACTGTTTGCTGATGATATGATAGTTTACATAAGCGATCCCAAAAATTCTACCAAGGAACTTCTACAACTTATAAATACCTTCAGTAATGTAGCAGGATACAAGATTAACTCAAAAACAAATGAGTAGCCCCCCTGTATACAGATGATAAAAGGGCTGAGGAAGAAATCAGAGAATCAACACCCTTCACAATAGCCACAAATAGCATAAAATATCTTGGAGTAACTCTAACCAAACAAGTGGACGACTTGTATGACAAGAACTTTAAATCTTTGAAGAAAGAAATTGAAGAAGACACCAGAAAGTGGAAAGATCTCCCATGCTCTTGGGTAGGCAGAATTAACATAGTAAAAATGGCAATCTTACCAAAAGCAATCTACAGATTCAATACAATGCCCATCACAATCCCAGCAAAATTCTTCAAAGACCTCGAAAGAATGGTACTCAACTTCATTTGGAAAACAAAAAACCCAGGATAGCCAAAACAATCCTGTACAATAAAAGAACTTCTGGAGGCATCACAATCCCTGACTTCAAACTGTACTACAGAGCTACAGTACTGAAAACAGCCTGGTACTGGCATAAGAACAGACAGGACGACCAATGGAACCGAATAGAAGACCCGGATATCAATCCACACATCTTCGAACACCTGATTTTTGACAAAGAAGCAAAAAATATAAAATGGAAGAAAGAAAGCATATTTAAAAATGGTGCTGGCATAATTGGATATCAACATGTAAAAGAATGAAAATAGACCCATATCTATCACCATGTACAAAACTCAAGTCCAAATGGATCAAAGACCTCAACATAAAGCCAGCCACACTGAACCTCATAGAAGAAAAAGTGGAAAATACACTTGAACGCATTGGCACTGGAGACCACTTCCTAAATAGAACCCCAGCAGCACAGACACTGAGAGAAACAATTAATAAATGGGACCTCCTGAAACTGAAAACCTTCTGTAAAGCAAAGGACATGGTCAACAAGACAAACGACAGCCTACAGAATGGGAAAAGATCTTCACTAACCCCACATCAGACAGAGGTCTGATCTCCAAAATATACAAAGAACTCAAGAAATTGGTCATCAAAAGAACACATAATTCAATTTTTAAAAAATGGAGTACAGACCTAAACAGAGAATTCTCAACAGAGGAATCTAAAATGGCTGAAAGACACTTAAAGAAATGTTCAACATTCTTAGTCATGAGAGAAATGCAAATCAAAACAACTCTGAGATTCCATCTTACACCTGTAATAATGGCCAAGATCAAAAACACTGATGACAACTTATGCTGGAGAGGTTGTGGGAAAAAGGGAACACTTCTGCATTGCTGGTGGGAGTGCAAGCTGGTACAACCCCTTTGGATGTCAGTGTGGCAATTTCTCAGAAAATTAGAAAACAACTTTCCTCAAGACCCAGTAATACCACTTTTGGGTATATATCCAAAGGATGCTCAATCGAGCCACAAGGACATGTGCTCAACTATGTTCATAGCAGCTTTGTTTGTCATATCCAGAACCTGGAAACAACCTAAATGCCCCTTGACCAGAGAATGGATAAGGAAAATGTGGTACTTTTACACAATGGAGTACTACACAGCAGAAAAACATGACAGCTTGAATTTTGCAGGAAAATGGATGGAACTAGAAAGCATTATTTTGAGTGAGGTAACCCAGACACAGAAAGATAATTATCACATGCACTCACTCATAGGTGGATTTTAAACATAAAGCAAAGAAAACCAGCCTACAAACCACAATCCCAGAGAACTTGGACAACAATGAGGACACTAAGAGACTTAACATAGATCTAATCTACATGGGAAGTAGAAAGTATAAAAAGACAAGATCTCCTGAGTAAATTGGGAGCATGGGGACCTTGGGGGAGGGTTGAAGTGGGGAGGAGAGAGCAGAGAAAAATGTAGAGCTCAATAAAAATCAATAATAAAAGGGGGGAGAAAAAAAAAGAAAGAAACCCTGAGTGATTCCTGGGATCCTTCAGGAAGCAATGACTGAAATCGCTTCACCTAGAGAGCACTAAACTGGTAGTGACCATACCTATCAGAGGACATTGCCAAGAATGCCAAGAAATGGGCATTCTCCCTCCCAGAGCATGTGACAGCAGGAAGCTAGAGATCACTAGGGGAAGACCCCAGGCTGTTCACAGGGGCCGCCACCTACTGTGGTTCAACCCTATGCCATGTCTCTGTGTTTCTTTCCGTCCAGGATGAAATGGTGCTGGAGTACAGGTCTTGGCATTTCTCTCTTAGCAGGGGCATGCTCTGGGAAGCAGAGGGAGGTTCTGGTGTGTGAGAAACCCTGCCAACCCCGAGCTGCGCAGGCAAATCCCACGGCCAGTCCACAACACTGTTGATAAAGTTCTGCTGGCCTTTCCTATTCCGGTCTCCCAGCCTCTCCGTGCTTCACTCGCTACTTGAACAACCTCCACTGCTAAAGATGTCTGAAGCATTCAAGAAAAAGAGCTTAAATAAAACTTCTCTAGGACTTCATAGCAGCTAGCTCTGCTTTCCTGTGCTAAAAATATCGGGTCCTCCCTCCCCCAACATTAATCCAGTAGTCTTTATACATTTGTCTCTTCATTGAGTCAGAGATACAGTGAGTCAGTTTCCTCCCAGGCTCTTTGCCCAGGGATAGGGGGTGGATATATTCTTAGCTAGAGAGCACTGTGCTCCACCTTATGTAAATCCCAGGGAGGGAGGTCTCTCTAGACTGTGATAAAGAGCAGACCAGAGTGAGAACACTTGGCAAGAGAAGGAGGCCCCTTAGCAGTGAGCCAGTCTCCCTGTGGACCAAGCTCGCTGCCTGCAGATCTGCATAGAGCCGAGGAGAACACCTGCCTTCACTCGAAGCGGAGGAGGCACCGGGGTGGAATTCCCGGCCAAGTTTCTTCCCTTTGTGCTCCAGAACAGTTGGTTCACGAGCTCCATGTCTTCTTCTGGCCCTGGGGGAAGGACTGTGGTCCTGTGAAGGAGAGACAATGAATTACGACTGTAAGGACACTTCGACACTGTAAGAATAAAGTGGAGTGCTTCCTGCTGGCCATCACGAGCAATTGATCTCAGGACATGGAAAGGCCATAGTCATGTTCAACACATAATGCCATTGGTGAGCATTTCTAGAACTGAGAAAGCCAGTTATTTATCTTCAGTGCAAACACGGGCAATAGTGTGAGGGATGTGTCCACGTTCTGAAAAGTCCCTTCAGACTTCCCAGCAGCTACCTTCTGAATGCTTTGCTCTGGTGCCCACTGATCTTGGCCAACTCATGTCGCCTCTCCAGGTCGCCACAGCCATCTTGAGGAAAAAGTAGGCTCTGCAATTCTGAGCTTCAGAGAAGGACATTGCTTTCCTGAGGGTGAAAGTTCTGTCTGGTCCACCCTTGCCTACGACTTTAGACTCTTTCCTTCCTTCTCTAACCAGCCCTGCCCAGCAATGAGAGGAACGGTAAGGCTTCCCCGACAAAGACTGCAGCAAATGTCCCACCTCTGGGCTTCAAAACAGTTGATGAATTATTTATAAGGTCTTGAAAAAAACTACTTCCCCCTCCCAGATGTCCACACCTGAATTCACAGAACTGTGAATATGCTACACTAATAAGAGGGATTTCAAGGTGGAGTGCAGTTATCAACACGTTAAAATAGGAAACTTGACCTATTTCAGCTTCCGTAATCACGTGAGCTTTTCACCGCAGAGAGCTTTCTCTAGCTAGGGGCTGAGAGAGCCGGCAGAAGGTGAAATCAGGGGTTGGAAGCATGGCGGAGCGTTGCTGCAGCTGAAGGGGCCACATGGAAGGCATGAGCTGGAAGGAGAAGGTTTTAAGACCAAACCGCAAGCCCATTGTCTGCAGCCACCAAGGAACTGGGAACCCAAGCCTTAGAACCGCAAGGAAATGAACTCAGCAAGAGCCTGGCTGCTCTGAGAAACAAACCCACTCCAGAGCTCCCAGAAAGCAAGCACTGCCTGCCCACCTCAGAGAGACTCCACCGAGGATCTAACTGTAGAGTGCTGTGCCCAGACTTCTGACTTACAGAATGGGCAGGAAATTGCTTGGAGCTGGTTTAAATCACTAGATTTGTGGTGATTAATTTGCTGGAGCAGCATGAGGAAGTGGATGCACAGATGTCCCAGACAACCACATTACGTTAGCACGGGAAGCTCATCCTTCAGGAACATCTCTAGCATCTGGCCGCAGAGTGACAGAGTCTGGCCTGGAGACAGGCACTGTTTCTGGCCACTGGGCTCTGTTTCTCTTCTGGCAGTCAGAATATGTGAAAAGCACAACAAAAGGAAGACATCAACAAAGACAGTAGGGAAACAGGAAGAAAGAATGGAAGAATGGGCGGGCAAAGCAGGGGAGGGAAGAAGGAATGGCAAGAGTAGTTCCTGGTGTTGTCGCCATGATTCCGTAGGCATCTGACCTCCGCCCCCATGGAACCCTCTTCGGACTGAAGAAAAGATAGGCTTCTGCCTGGCTATATGAAAGAAGAGGGGCCAGGAATGCTCTGGGACATTTTTAATCCATGCCCTGGGACTTTTTTTAATCCAGTAATTTAAATATCTGCAGAGAACATCCTGTGAGCTGCCCCCTTGGCTGTGGAAATGCTAATAAGCCAAGCTGGCTGCCAAGTGGCACTTGGGAGGCCCAGGTGGTGCAGGAGAGGGCTGAGCTCCATTGCCACTCTCACGTCCTCATAGGAGAGGAGCTCAGAGCTCCAGATGCCGCCTCTCTCCTCCTTCCCCTTCCTCTTGAATCACCTGTCTTTCAAACTCCAGTGTACCCCCTGACAACAAACCCTCCTCTCTCCATCTCCTTTTAACCAGGTGTAGTGAGATTGCACCCGTTACTTTTTATTCTTCATGAATAGGAAAAAGAATTAAGACAGGATTTAAAGGATCACCCAGAAGTCGTCTTCCTCCAGTTCTGAAGTCCTCTCATATGTTCACAGGACCTCTTGCCTTACCCTCCTACTGACCTCTAATGCCTCCTAGCAAGCTCCTGTTTCCAGCCCAGGCTCCAAAGGATCAGAGCACTGGGCAAGCAGGGGGTACCAGGACGATCACTCACCGTGAGGAAGCACATTTTGTGGCCGAGAGAGCCTTGAGATCCCCAAGAGGGTTCTTCCATCTGTTAAAATAACAACAATAAGTGAACTCATTCTCCAGGTGACACAAGCACCCATCAGGGATCTGCACACCACTTTAAACTCAAAACTGGAAAGCTTGGGAATGTTTACCCCTGTCTAAGCTCCAGTGGATGACTTGTTCATGGCCTTCACAGAGGAAAGAGTAACGCAGTGGGGATCTGAGAACTAAAGGAAGTTTGTTTTTATAGTTGCTCCCCTGACCACTTCATCCATCTGCTTGTGACTAGAATTGCATCAGTCTAACACACACCCCACTGTTAGGTAAAATCTTAAGAAGAGCCTCTCCGCCGATGCAAAATAACTCCCATTAGACCAGATTAGACCAAATCAAAAATGCCCACGTTTAATGAATGCTGTGCTCTCGGGTGGTGGGAGCATGGCAGGGGAAGACAGAGAGGGAGAGCACACACAAAACCTGAAACCATGTGTTCCTTTCTCCAGCGCAAGCCTAAATTGCCTGTGGGAGTGGTCCTGACCCTCCCCAGGGGAGGGGATCAGCGCTTAGGAGGCTGGGAGTTGGAGTCCAGACCAAGGCAACTCCCAGGACAGGGGCTGGAGTGGTGCTTCCAATCATCCCAGACTTCTTGGATATAGGGGTGTCAGAGGGCTGGGGTCTCACTTTCAATCAAACACCCATTTTACTTGTCTGAGCCTAAACTCAATCTCAGCACCAACTCTAGCAACTGGGGAATGTCATAGAAAGCCCAGCCCTGTTTAAAGCATCTGAGTTCACAGAGTCAGCTAGAGAAGGAGAAAGTCACTCACCTTCAAGGCTTCAGAACTAGGGCTACAAGTAGAGGTTTGAGAAAGAGAAGGAATCAGGAAACTAAACCGGGGCCTGGCCAGCCAGTCCCATCTGCGGGAAACATAGCCCGTAGCTTCAATGTGTTCTTCAGGATCCATAGCGGACCATCTCTGCCGCAGAGATGCGGCTTCCCAGCCACGCTGATCCAGGCCTCAACCTTCTGATGAGATTTTACTCCTGAGCCCAGAGGGAGGAGCCTAGGCTAACACAGGGAAAAGCCTGTCCCTTAATGTAATCATTTTTCTATCTCCAATACCATCTGTCGAAAATTATTATTTTGCAGAGCACAATCTGTGATGGTATTAATTTCTTCTTCTCTCTTTCTTCCAAGCCTTATTATATGTACTGTAAAAGTCTTCAAAAAGAGAATTTAGCAACTGAGTCCTCACCTCACCGAAATCAGCCATCTACTTGAAGTAAAGATTTAGCTTCATCATGTGTCATGGCTCTGCAAACACTCAGCATTAGTAAATTCATCCAATCCTCACACCAAATCTCTAAAAATGTGATTGTCTTATTATCGTCATCTTCCACATGAGGACACAGAGGCAAGGGCCATTAACAGACTTACCCAGGGCCTTAGCGTTTATGTAACAAATCTCAATTTCAAATCCTGAGGACATAGGCATGCTTAAGCCTCAACCACTGTGCTATAATATAGTCCAGGAACGTCTTAGAGTCTTCTTAGATACATATCCAAGAGAACAACAGCAAAACAGGTGCTTGCACATTGCACACCCCTCCCCACCACACATCAACTCGAAATCTGGCCATAGATGTTCATAGCAGATTACCACTACTGACAAAGACAGAAGCACCCCAAGTGTCCCCGCTGACAAACAAATAAAATCTGACATATTCGTACCATGAAATCTTGTTCAGTCACAGAAAGAAATGAAGTGCCCATGTCCATGACAACATGGATGAACCCCAGAAACGGAAAAGCTAAGCTAAAGAAGCCAGTTACAAAAGACTATACTGGAAAAGAGGTTGCATTGCACAGTTTCGTTTACATGAAGCTTCTAGATGAGGAAAATGTGCAGGCAGGATATAAATGTGTGGCTTCCTGGGCCCTGAAAAGCTTTCAGAGAACGAGAGGGCTGTTAATGGGTACAGCGTTTCTTTGGGGAATGGTGAAAATGTTTCAAATCCAATTGCAGGGTGATTACACCACTGTGAATATCCTAAAAAACACAGAATTGTATGGTTTTAAAAGGGAAGGAGGAGGGACAAAAAGGAAGAGAGAATCAAAGTGAATTGTGTAGCTATGAAATATACTTCATCAAAGTCATAACACATGTGAAACAACAATGCCTCAGAAAGAACAAAACTGCAAAAAAAAAGTGCTAGATCAACATAGTAACTTCTAAAGGAGTTCTTGGGGAAAAAAACTGGAAATCTCTATCTATGGAATGGAATGGACATCATCAGAAAAGTAGCAATTTGGGTAATTGTAAGGCTTTTTACTTATTACCTGGGCCAAAGGATGATTTACTGCATTTTTTAATATTTACTTATTGAGAGAGTGAGAGAGAGAAGTGGAGAAAGATGGAGGGATGGTTTCCCTGTCTGGGACTTTCCTATAAATAATTTTTCACACCACAAGCTCTCTTTTTTTAATATGAAAAGGTGACTCCTTTTGATTGTCTTCCTGCTTCTGAGATTCATCATGCTGTACTGTGGCCTCCACTCTCTTTCCTCTGTAGCTGAATAGCTTTTCATTGTTTGTGTGCACATGCCACAGTGCAGGTATGGGGGTCAGAGAGCAGCTGGCCGGAACTGGTTCTCTCCTTCCACTATGTGGGTCCCGCAGATGCTCAGGTTGGGGAACTTGGTGACAAGTGCCTTAACCCCCCGAGCCATCTCACCAGCCCATGGTTTCCTACTTACCAATAAAACAGTGGACAAATCTGTGATATTCACAAAAGTGGTCCTATAACAGCATGGAAGCCAGAGGATGAGAAGCTGGAGTGTGCCACGGTGAGGTTGCTGTGTGTAACAGTGCCACGCTGTTGCTGGAAGGTAGTGCTCAGGTGAGGGACGATGTGTAGTGTAAAAAATAAAATAATTACATATGCACATTCATGCACGCATGCACATACACACACACATACACACACGGGGTGACAGAATTTTAACTAATAAGCCAACAAAACAAGTAGATGAGAATCAAAAAAAAGGCAAGGGAAAAAAAACTAAAATAAGTAAGACCAGAGTAGTGGTGCATTCTTATAATCCTGATAGTTAGCGGGCAGAGACAGGAGCATCCCAGGTGTAAGTGGAACCTGGACTACATAGTGAGACCTTATATCAAAAACTTGAGAGGGGAGGAGGGGGAAGCATGGTGTAGGAGGTCCTTCTGTCTTTGTGTTGCTTTCACTGGTTAAAAGAAATGACTTTGGGCCTGGTGATAGGGCAGAACTTAGGTAGGCGAAGAGATGGAACTGAATTCTGGGAGGAGGAAAGCAGAGTCGGGGAGAAGCCATGGATCCTCCGCCTGAGAAAGATGCTGGTTAGAATTTTTGCTGGTAAGCCACTGCCACGTGGCAATATACAGATTAATAGAAATGGATTAAATCAAGATGTGAGAGTAAGCCAATAAGAGGCTAGAGATAATGGGCCAAGCAGTGATTTAATTAATACGGTTTCTGTGTGCTTATTTCAGGTGTAAGCTAGCCGGGAAGCTGGGACAAATAAGCAGCCCTCACCTTACAACAAAAGCAGAGAAGGGGAGGGAGGGAGGAAAGGAGAGGAAGGGGGGGGTAAAAGAGGGGAGAGTTGAAAGAGAAGAAGAAAATTAAGAAAATGTTCAAATAAGCAAACAAAGAACAAAGGGAAGCTTTAAATCCAATTATATAAATAGCTCCATTAAATATAAAAAGACCTAAATAATACTAATTAGAAGCCAGGATTGGCTGGTTGTAGAAGGAAGCAAGCAGGAAGGGGACAAAAGAAAGGAAAGAAGGAAAGGCAGAAGAGGGAGGAGACACAGAAACCCACTGTAAATGTGGAAGCAAATTATCAGTAAAAAGACACCATGAATATATGCTATGCTCAAAAAGAAAAAGAAAACCAGAATGTCTGTCTTGTCATCAAAGTAACATGGGGTAAACAACCTTTTTGGGGGCTAAGGCTCAGACAGAGAGAGTGGTTTGTTTTTTAAAGAAAGGTTACCATATTTGGAGATCACTTACAAGCCAGAAAAGGAGAATCTGGAATGTTTGTCAGGAGTCCAGTGGAAAAGAATGGTGATTCTCTTGAAGACAAAACGTAGGCCATGTGGCTGGTTTCCCTGAGGTTCCAGCCAACAGCCGTAGTCACCCGCAGCACACAAGAGTGCGCACAGCCAGTCAGTGCCTTCTGGAGAACCTGACGCTGAGTGTGGCTTAAATACCCCACCCCTAGCAATGTGCCACCACCCTCTGTGCTGCCTCGTGGGGTCGCTTGGGAACAGAGAGCCTCCACTGAGAAAATGTCCCCACCAGATCGACCTATGTTGCATTTTCTTGATGGGTGGTTGATGTGAGGTGTGCAGGTAACTGTGGGTGGTGCCATCTCTGGGCAACTGGTCCCAGGTGCTATAAGAAAGCAAACAGAGCCAGCAAGGAGGAAGAAGCCAGTAAGCAACATTCCTTGTGGTCTCTGCATCTGCTCCTGCCTCCAGGCTTCTGCCATTGAGGTCCTTCCTTGAAATACTTTGACAATGAACTGTGATGTGAGACAAAATAAACTCTTTCCTCCCCAAGTTGATTTTGTTCATGGTCTTTTATCACAGCAACAGAAACCCTAACTAAGACAGCTATCATGCCATGCCCACAACACAGTTTCGCAATGTTATTGCTTTAAGCCACTGAGCTTTGGGGTAATTCCTCCACTCCCACCCCCAATAATTTATACTGCATAGATTTATAGCACATGGCTCAAAACAGGGTAAGGAAATGAACAATTAAATGGGAAAATGGAGGTAAATAAGGCTTAAGTAGTTGTCCCTCAGCATTCCCCCATCAAATCTTTAAGATAATTAAAATTGGAAAATTCTTTGTAATGTTCTCTAATTACCCTCTTTAAAGGCCAGGCTACAGGATATGGTGTGGTAAGACTGCCTGGGCTTAAATCCCAGGGGTGGCATCTTGTTCTGGGGGACAAGCAGCTTCCTCCTGATACCAAGCAAGGGCTGCATTAAAGGATAACAAACACACAAGTCGTTGCCACAGCTCCTGGGACCTAGTAAATAAGTGTTACATGTAGGGTTAGCACAGTTATCGTTGTACTTTAGACACCAGCATCAATGCCCTGGCTTTGTGACCTGTGTATTTATTTACTCTAATGATTCTGCCATGCATTTCTGTCACCACTCCTTACCACCCCATTCACACGTGTAATGCCTGACAGCAGAGCTAAAGACAGGTGCATTTGGCAAGACTTACAGTGAGATCCAGACGAGCCTGTCATCCAGACAGCACGGTGCAGGAAGGAAGGCCTGTAAGCAGACCCACGGGTCATCCATTCTTTCAGATGGGAACTTCTACATTTGCAAATGTAGAAGGCAAGAGGTGGCGTTCTAAAAACACACACCACCAGACAAGCCTGCTGCTCCCTTGCTTACCCAGGGTTACTTCTTTCTACTTCTCATTTATTACTCTAAAAATGATTGTGGATATGAGAAATTTTCAAAGATAAGGTGATCTGGTCTGGGGTGGGACCCATTTTCAATCCAGCATTGGGAGACAGAGGCAGGTGGGTTTCTGTGAGGTTGAAGTCAGCCTTCTCTATGTTGAGAGTTCCAGGCCAACCAGGACTACATAGCCAGAAAACAAACAAACAAATAAACAAAACCAAAGATGAGTCCATGATCATTTTATTCCTTCCAAACCTTCCTCACTCACTGATCAGTCCAAGGGGCACGGAGGCAGGATTTGTGCATGCCAGGAAGAGAAAATGGTGGGGTTTGCGTCGTGGTATAGTTCCATTGTTCCAGAAAGCACGGAATACACATACATTTAGGTTGAGCATGAAGTGAAATCTGTGTGACTTTGGTGCCTCTGCGTGTGGAGCAAATGCACTTTTATTTGCATTGCACTACGTAAAGATGTATTTGTATTGCACAGCTCCTGTATTGCACTTGTATTTGCATTGCACAGCTCCTGCCAGCAGCTAAAGGTCTTAAGTCTTTCTCTACTTAGAATGGAATCAAACAGCATTGTTCCAAAGCACTGTGACAAGTCAGGGAAAGGCTGGCAACAAAGGAGGAAATAAGATTTCAGTGTCTACCATTGAAGATATGACTCTTCTGACTTTTGAACAGAGTCCCACATTTTATTTTGTCCTGGCTCCCACACGATATGCAGTTGGCCCTGAGAAATGAAGTCTGTTCTGTAATGATTAAATAATTGCCATAACTGTAATTCTTAAGAAACCACACAGTCAAAGAATGCATTAGGAGCTGCAAGGATGGCTCAGAGGGTAAGAGCACTGGCTGCTCTTCCAGAGGTGCTGAGTTCAATTCCCAGCAACCACATAGTGGCTCACAACCATCTGTAATGAGATCTGGCGCCCTAGAAATAGTTGCTCCAATTGAAATGAGAAGTTACAGACTAGAGAGCTGCAGACTCACCTAAGGCAGTTTGCCGTGAGACCTCCTCTAATATGGAGGGGATTTAAAGAGATAAGTGGACTGGGTGTGTGACACACACCTTCAATCCCAGCACTCTGGAGGCAGAGGCAGGCAAGTCTCTTGTGAGTTGGAGACCAGCCTGGCCCACATAGCAAGGTCCAGGCCAGCCAGAGTTATGTAATGAACCTGTCTCAAAAAGTAATTAATTAATTTAAAAAGTTTAAAGCTATAAGCATGTGACTCTAGTATCTGGATGTCATCCAGTAAGCCATGAATGATGGCACACACAAGTTAGCTCAGTGCTTCAAAGGCAGAGACAGGCAGAGCCTTGCACTTGCTGGCCAGCCAGCCCACCCAAATCAGTGAGCTTCAAGTTCCAGCGAAAGACCCCATGTCAAAATAAAAAATATATGAAAACCACCAAGGTCTGCAACTACCAAGGAATGCTATGTAAGGTTGACCACACAGGTGCACACAACATGCATATATCTGCACACACATGAACACACACACACACCAGGTAGCAAATCCAGTGCTCGAATGTGAAGGAGACACCCGCACGACAGGGGCTCCCACTCAAACCCCAGATTTGGCACAAATCACACCCAAACACCTGTTTTCACAGAGAGCTCCTTTACTAATCAGGAAGAAAGCTGAAGTGGCCGCTGTTTGTCTCGGGCAGAAAATGGCCTTGCAGGTGTAATGTTTAAGAGGGGAAAACAGGGAGGTCTGTGTTAGAAGGGGCTACAACATGATGGCATATTTTAATTAGGCATGTTAATTAAGTGAACCAAAGGGGGCTTTTGATAGCTGGGCTTTGAGAGCTGAACTTTGATAGCTGGACCTGGGTAGTCAACCTCAAGAGGAGGAAGTGGCCAAATAAGGGACTAGACCTTAGGGGCTAGCTTTAGGAATGTAATCTAATGGTTTAGCAAGGCAGAGAGAATGGGAGAGAAGGCCAGGTCTGCCAGAGCCATGTTCGCCACGTTCTAGCCGGCCAGGGTCCCATCAGAACGCACCTGGTTTGCTCAGACGGCGTGGGCTTTCTATTGCCACTGGCACCCTCTGAGTCAGATGAAGCTGATTAGTGGTTCATCTGTTGTCATAGGAAGCAAAGCGGGAAACGGTTCCAACACAGCAACTCCTCTGAGCCTTGCTTCCTCGCTCTGCAGGTGCTACTTCCTCTGCTGTGTATTCCCTCTCAAGGCAACTCTGTCATCTGCCTCTCTGTGGAATGCAACCCATGCTCCCGAAATAACACGTCACTTCCATCCGGTTCTCATCATACAGCACTGAAGGAAGTGTCTATAATTATGATATTATACCTCAAAATCTTGACAGATTGAAATTGTCAAGCACTGTGAACCTAGACATCAAGGTGCCACAGACATGAAGGAGCTACAAACCTCTTCCCTCAAGTTAAAAATCAGAAGATATTTTGCCAAGTCAAACAAGTGTACCCAGCAATTTATCTGTGGTGTCCAGAGCCTGGGATTTTGATCAATTTCTACAAGGCTCTGAACTCATGGGGACAGAATTAAACCATGTATACAAATCCCTTGATTCCTGGTTGAAAGCCCTTCGACCACACCCCAATAAAACATTATTTGTGAAAGGATTCCTCAAGTGAACGTTTCCAAAGGAGAGTCCAGGTCACTAAAAAGAAAGTTCTGGAATCTTCCTCTCATGAACTGAATGTGAAATGAAGCAGCTCTTTTCCTCAGAAGAAGGTCAAACTGGTATGGCTAGCCACAGAATCTGAGAACTGGGGGTGATGGTACACACCTGTAATCCCAGCACTAGGAAGTGGAGATCAGGAATTCAAGGTCATTGTGGTGGTTTGAAAGAAAATGGTCCCCAAAAGGAGTGGCAGTATTAGGAGGTGTGGCCTTGTTGGAGCAGGTGTGGTCTTATTGGAGGAAGTGTCCCACTGTGGGGGTGGACTTTAAGGTGTTTTTCTCAGTGTGACAGTCAGTTGACTTCCTGCTGCCTTCTGGTCAAGATGTAGCACTCTAAGCTTCACACCATTTCTGCCTGCGCTCCGCCTTGCTCATTAAACCTCTGAACTGTAAGCAAGCCATCCCAATTAAATGTTTTCTTTATAAAAATTGCCGTGGTCGTGATGTCCTGTTACACATCACTTCCATCCGGTTCTCATCATACAGCACTGAAGGAAGTGTCTATAGTGCTCTGTAGGCACAGCAGAGGAAGTAGCACCTGCAGAGCGAGGAAGCAAGGCTCAGAGGAGTTGCTGTGTTGGAACCGTTTCCCGCTTTGCTTCCTATGACAACAGATGAACCACTAATCAGCTTCATCTGACTCAGAGGGTGCCAGTGGCAATAGAAAGCCCACGCCGTCTGAGCAAACCAGGTAACAGGACATCACCAAACTAAGACAATCATCCTTGGCTACATAGCAAGTTCTAGACTCTTATCTAAATAAATAAACCAACCAACCAACAAGCAAATAAATAAATAAATAAATGGATGAATGAATGTTGGTGAGAGATGGCTCAACAGTTAAGCAGGTCAGATTCAACTCTTAACACCAACACACCCACATGTCAGGTCACAAACATCTGTAATTCCAGTTCTAGGAGATCTCACGCTCTCTTCTGACCTCTGTAGGCACCAGGCACACATGTGGCACCCAGACACACACACAGGCCAAACACCCATACTCATAAAAATAAAAACAAATAAATCACCACTTTGGGGTTCTGTTCATGCTTTGACCTCTCAGCACACCTCCCATCTGTCTTTCCCACAAGCATGGCATCTCAGTTGCCCTCAGAGCACCTGTGACTGCCCACACAGGACTATCATGAGAGCAAGCATATTCAAATTTCTCCCAGGTGTCCTCATCTGAATTCTGGCCGCTCACTCATTCCTTCATTCCTGACATCTCCTCCTCGAGTTGTGTGTAATCTTATTCCAGTTGCAGGTGTTCCTACGTGTGCTTCAACCGTAAGGTTGACCAGGGTAGGGACTCCAGCGGTTTGGCTCTTGTGAGTTGTCACCATTGTGGGGTGGAGTGTCTGAGTGACACAGTTGCCTGAGAATCGTTCATGCTCTAGGTCCTAAGCAGCCCAACAGCCTCTAGTTGGACTTGGATGGGATCCTTTATTTGGTGTGTTAGCATCCTATCTGGGGGAACAGTCACTGCTGTGCATCACCCAGGAAAAGGAACACATGTCAGCCTTGTGACAATGCAGGATAACCTTCGTTTTCAGCTTTCTAAACTTGACAAATTATACCAGAACTAGCAAGTGCCTTTCTTTATGGTACTTCCGACATCTTACACTCAGTTAAGTGGTATGTAACAAACCCTAGCCTGGGCATGTGTGTTCAATTTTTTGGATGAAAAATTGACCTTCATTGTGAGTTGGCTTTACAATGAGTATTCGCAGTATGGCTAGTCATGTACTAACTACCATCCAACCTCTAAGCTAAGAGGTTTACAACAGGCAGACACGCAATACGGTAGCCAATAATTAGCTTTTCTCCTCTGTGATCAAAACCTGACAGAGACAAATTAGTATGTGGGGGGGGGGAGTTATTTATTCATTTTGTATCACAACCTTAGAGGTGTCAGTCCGCTATGGCAGGGCGGAGCACTCCACCAGTAGCCAGGAAGCAGAAAAGGAGAATTCCCTTTCATCTTACCTGATAGGTAGGGTTTTTTTCTTTTTCATTTTTAAAGTTTTACTTCCATAGAATGTTGTACGGTAGAATGTAGTTATGCTGTTCCCACCCCGTCCCCTCCATCTCTATCCAGTTCTTCTCAGGGTCGTTTCCCAACCCCACTAGGCCCTCTAAAATTCACGACCTCTTCTGTTTGAACTATTCCTGTTTAATATAAATGTGTGTGGGGGTGGGTGGGTGGATGTGTGTGGAGTATAAGTACAACCTGCTGAGTCCACTGAATGTGGCTCAAGTATGTGTTTGGGGATTGTGTAACCGACCAGGGCACTCATCGCTAGGGAAGAAAGATGGAGTCTCCTTTTTGCAGCCACGAATTGCCCTGTAGCGCTCATTCAGGTGTGGCCCTTGTAAGATTTCCCCCACCTCTGCCCCTCTTCAAGAGTGGTCCCTGAGCTATACTGTTCAGGGCTATACTGTAAATGTAACAATGGGGCATGGGTGACTGGTGAGATCGTGGACTCGAAAGAAGAACCTACTACTCCCTCTTTCCTGAATCATGTGATTCCCAACTGCATCCTAAATTCTCTTTTCTTTCACATTACTTTCAAAAGCATCAATTCCTGGGAATCCTTTTACCTGTTAACTAAGCCTTAGAGTAGCAGTTTTTAAACTAAAGTAATTTGTTACATTATCATGATCAGTTGTGAATTAAGAGGCAAATGATTTCAAACAAATAATTCCTAAGGTTTCGTACTTTGTGAATGGTTTACCTTAAACGCTGAATTGGAAAGGATTCAGAATCATCCTTCCAATGCCATCGTGAGTCGGATCATTTGGGATGCTCTCTTAAATGACAAAGAAACACACAGGCCTCTCCTCTGTACTCAGGTTCTGTGTGCAAGTGTGAATTGGGAATATCCCTTTGAAGAGCTGTATCTGTCCTGAACATACACCTGCTTTTTCTTGCACTGTTCACTAAACAATATAGGTCAGTAACTAGTTACATAGTGTTTATATTGGAATGATTATTAGAAGTGATCTAGCAATGATTTCAAGTACCCAGAAAGCTATGAATAGGCTATATGTACTGCTCCATTTTAAACAAAGGAGTTCAGTGTTGAGATTTTCGTGTTCATGGAGAGTAGTAGGTTTGGGATAGGAAGAGATTGTTGTAGTTATGAAAGACAGTAAATACTGCCTACCGCGGTGCTGGTGCATGCCTTTAATCCCAGCACTTGGGAGGCAGAGGCAGGCAGATCTCTTTGAGTTTGAGGTCAGTTTGGTCTACAGGTTCCAGGGCAACCAAGATTGTTACACAGAGGAACCCTGTCTCAAAAAAAAAAAAAAAATAGTACCACAGCCCAGAGAGCATCCTAATGTCAGTTAATGTCAATGTTAGTTGAATGACTATAAAGTTCTTTCCACAAAGCACACACACCTTGGGATTAAACATTACAGTGATTTCCAACTGCTGGTTCCCTCTCCTGGTCCTAGAGGCACAGGAAAAGGCATCATTTGATCTCCTTGACATCATGGGCCCCATGGTCGGGTCTGACCAATGAAATGTGAGTTGAAGAAATCAGAGTTCCGTCTGACTGAAGGAAATAAAAACAGCCTCTCCAATTTCACTCTTCTCTTCCAACTAACCAAGGAGTACACAGTTTTCAGTCATATTCAGCGCTAGCTAACTACCCCTAAAAATATCCAGAAACGCCACGTGGTGGTGGTGGCACAGGCCTTTAATCCTGCACTTGGAAGACAGAGACAGGCAGATAGATCTCTATGAGTTCAAGGCCAACCTGGTCTACAAAGTGTTTCCAGAATAGCCAGGGCTACAGAGAAACCCTGTCTCAAAAAACCCAAATGTATATCCACAATTCTAAAGCTTATGTTGTGTGCTCTTTATTATAATTAGAGATTTAAGTGTTATTTTAAAATAGTAGTAGCTGAGTTGAGTCTGTTGTTACTCATAGGAAGGGTGTGACTTAAAGACAAAGTCTGGCAGCTTTATAAGTATACTCAGGTCAGATATGAATAGCACATGATTCTTCTAAGCTGTTTGCTTAGCTTCTTCCCCACCCATTTATTATCCACTATGGTCCCCAGAGATGCTATAAACTGGGAGTCCCTAACTATATGAGATACTTGAACCTTTGAAAGCACACAAAATATCATAAAATGTGCATTCTTGTGATGAGGTAGTCCAGAAAGATCATTAGATAATTAATTTGCCTAAATAAAGCTAAAAAAGGTTGCCTAACTTGGAGCCCACCTTTCACAGACTGGGACTACAAGAGAACCTTCAGAGCTGAAAGGAGGGCTGTAGGGAGAAGTAGGAAAGAAGGCAAGAGAAAAAACATACAGACAAAGTTACAGCTTTGCATAACTGCAATATGAATGTTGTAAAAAGCCAGGGGACACTGTAGGTGGGTCCCCTCTGTACCCCATACCCATGCTTCCCAGCAACAACCCAAACTGACAAATTCTGGGCATTCGTTTAAATTGTTGTCCTCCCCAGGAGTATGCCCCTCCCGCATTTTAAATAAAAAGCACTGAATTGCAGGCACCAGGTCAATTGGAAGACTATTTGAGACTTGGGCTTTGTGTCGACCCTCGGAGAGGCACCCCCAAAAGTGTTCAACCTCAGCACTACTGCCGGCCTTCCTCCCACCTCAGCTTCCTTAGCTTTGTCTGGGTAAGAATTCCTAGGAACAACTGCAGAAGATCTCAGGCTCCAGGGCTAACTGTTTTATTTATAATGGCGTCTCCGGGACGAATCCCTCCCTGGAGTGAGGTCTGGGCCCACATCTGCTCTGAGATCCGCCTTGCCAGCCGGCTCGGGGAGTGCCATTTAAAACCTGTCCATCTCTGAAGACAGCATCTCCTCTCTGGACAGCTGAGCCTGAGGAAGCAGGATGTTAAAGACAGAAGTGTCCTTTCTCCTGACACGTGCCGAGCAGCGGGAAATGCTTGCCTTAGGGGAAGACGCCATGGAAGTGAGCAATGAATAAAGCTGTGGCCTGGCGAGCAGCCGCTTGGCGACACAGGTCTCTGAGAACACCCGGTATGGGTGTTGCCCAGAACTGCAGCTAACACTGTTACTGCATCGACTCGGATCTCATTTCCTCCAGTGCTTTATTCTATAATTTGCTCAAACTTTTTTTTTTTAACAAAAGGAAAGTAATTCCGCATTCAGGAAGTGCTATCGATCCAGGCTAATTTGGTCCATAAGGGGCAATTTCAACAGACTGTCAGGTTGCCATAGTAACATCCTGTTTTATTTATAGTAACAAATTCAAGGTATGGCTAGGAAACAACACATCTCAGTGCTGTTGTTTATGAGCTGTGCTCTGAGAAGATATGTGTTTGGGGGAAACCTTGGATGGTGGGAGGTGAACTGGGGGGCTCTGGCTTCCACATCCATTACAATTGGAACAGCCTTGGCTTGATCTCTTACATTTCAGGATTCTGCTGCATTAAAATAAAAATAATAAAATAAGTAAGACCAGAGAACTGTCTTTAAAAGCAAAGCATCAGGAATGAGAAAACTGGGTCCTAGTGTCCACCCCCATTCCAAACAGGCAGAACCTAATGTTCACAGAGTTTCCTGGGATTAACAGGATCCCATTGCCTTCATATGCGGACCTAAGGAAGGCTTCTGCAGCATCCACACAGTTTGATTTCCACTTGCATCTAGACATGGTTTCTGCCCTAACCTGATTCCTAGCCTTCTCGCAGTGATACATGGGGAGCCCCTCCTGGCCAGTGTCACGATTTATGGAGCAGGTGACCCAAGGCCACGGGGGTAGGAAACAGACAGATACGCCATGCAGAGAGAACTTGGATATAGAGTTTATTTAGTGGGTATTGGAAAGGGTATAAAGTATAAGGATAAGGGGGTTATGGAGGGGAGAGAGAAAGAGGAAGAGAGAGAGGGGGGACAGAGAAAGAGAGGAAAGGGGAAGAAGGAGTGGTAGAGGCTGCCTCTTCAGAAGAAGGACAGAGAGAGAAAGAGGAAGGAGAGGAGGGCCTTGCCCTTGGGAAGTGGGTGATTGGGAGTGGACAGAGCTTGTCTCTCTTAAAGGGACAGGTACCCAGGTGACAGGGCAGGCCAGCAGAATTAAAACAGATGGTGCCCCTGCTTTTGCAAGACCCTGGGAAGCTTTTTCTGCCATCTCTGTCTGTTGTGGAGCTTCTTGAGATTACAGACTGAGCTGATATAAAATTTTTCTTAGGTTGATGGGGAACCTTGCTGTTTATTTCTTAAAAAAGGGATAACAATAGTGGGTAATGGAGTGAATATCTGTGAGCTATTATTTATGGTTAATTTACATTGGTATAGTTTTTGTATATTGATACAAGTTCAAATTATATTTGTTATTTCTGTTTATAATATTTGTGCACCTATGCAAAGTTATTCTGTCAGATTGTATACATGCATGATTCTACCTCTGTTTAGGACATTTTGTATATTGACACAACCTTTAGGATACATTTTCATATTATATTATATATTATTCTTACCTCTGAACAGATACTTATACATTGTTTACATCTTGAGGTCATTGTCCTCATTTGCTGCACATTTGTTTACAGATTATTTAATATTCTGACATGAAGTTTTAGTCTTTAAGTTATACAGGTATTAAATATTAGGTCAATAGTTGTTCATGTTTGTTATACATACAGTCAGATTAATTAGGTTCTTTAGATACACAGAGATTGCATTCTGTCTAGATAAGTAATCTTCAACCATTTCAAGGATCTGTAAAACATGGCATTTAAATAACTTAGGGTTCTGTTGACATGAGGCATGATTGCTCCTGACAGCACCCATCTACTTCTGAGAGAATGTTGAGCACTGAACACACTCCACTCGAAGTTTGTTTTCTTCTTAGCACAATTGGCCTTTGGGCAAGGAACTGCCCATGCCTCAACCAATGACAAAGTACATGGTATCTGGAAATGGATAAGCAGGACACAAGGAAAAAGACTGTCAAATCTTGTCAAGACAGAGTTAGATGGTTTTGAAAAATTTCCTGCCTCTGAAAATGGTCTGTCAGTTATGCTAGGCCTTAGCCAAAGTTGGTTGCTTCAACATTGCAAATGAGACTTTGGATGATTGCTCAGGTAGCTAATTGTCTCCATCATATTCTGCTCACTTTGGAAGCTGCTTGATTGCACTTCCTGCCTGCTCACGTAATATTATCTCCCTTCTCAGGCCTTTGATGGGGTTGAAGATTAGATAGTCATAGTTACCTTCCTCTCATGATTTAGCCAAGCTTATTTCCGATGCAAGATTTAGACTCCTTAAAATAGAATGCTTATTAAAACATTTATCATGTGTTCCTTACTTAATATTGCTTATGTTGTTTGTAATTTTATACTTGATATCTGTTCCTATTGTATATATTTTTGTATTGGGTTTGAATCGCTCTTGTTTAGACAAAAGGGGGAGATGATGGTGGGGAACCTTGTTAGCCAATCATCTTTAAGAGGTGTGGGTTTTAATTAAGCCATGGCTTTGCAGGGACCCAGGGTAAAAAAAAAAACAAAAAAAACAAAAAACGTGTGCACCTCTGTGTGCGGGCTCTCTCTGCGCCTTTTCCCATGGGACGTTGCTATGCTTGGATTTTCTCGTTTCCTGTTTTGTGAGTTTTCCCCCTCATAATAAATAAAATATAATTGTTTTATCCTTAGCTAGCCTGGTTATTTCAACATTCAGTCATGTGTGACAGTTCATGCCTGTGGTCCCTCTTTCTTGGGAGGACGAGATGAGAAGAATTGCATCTAGGAATGGAAGATCTGCCTGGGAAATGGAGCAAGACTCCATTGCTGAAAAACAGCTAAAGCTGGGCTAGAGAGATGACTCGGTGATTAAGAGCACCAGCTTCTCTTCCAGAGGTCCTGAGTTCAATTCCTAGCACCCACATAGTGGCTCAAAAGTATCTATAATGGGATCTGATGCCCTCCTCTGTCGTGCAGGCATACATGCAGACAGAGCATTCATATGCAAAAATAAACAAATCTTTAAAACAGCAGCAGCAACAAACGCTGTGCTGTTGAACAGTTCTTCACATATCCTTGATGCCAGAAGAGAAGAGGAAGGGAGAAAAGGAAGGCGATGGAAAGTGAGGGGAAGGGGCTGCAGAGGACAAGGCACAAAAGGAAGACCACTTTGATCTGACCACAGGCCACACCCATGCCCTTGTAGAAGGGACAATCCACTGGGTTCTTGTCTCCGTTGTTTCTCCTATACATGCCCTGACCTGGAAAATCACACAGAATCTGTATTAATTACAGCATTGTGTGGCCAATAGCCTGTGCATATTTTTAGCTAATTCTTACATCTTAAATTAACCCATTTCTATTAATCTGTGAATCACCAAGAGGTTGTGGTCTACTGGTAAATTCTGGCTGGCAGTTACTTGGCATCTCTCTGACCCCACCCGTTTTCTCTCTATATCTTTGTTTGGCTTTTCCACCTGGCTTTACTCTACTTAGCCATTGGCTGAAACAGCTTCTTTACTAATCATTGGTAATAAAACATACTCATAGCATAGAGAGGGGAATTCCACATCACCAGTGGATATTTTACTGTCAGACTTTATCTTCCCTAGTAGAAATATGAAGCCAGTCATTTCTCCACGGGGCCTCCAGCCCTTCCTCTGCGTGCTCACCTTTCAAATGCGTGCTGTAGCTGCTCCACTAAAATCCATCTGTCCTTTAACCTCTTGTGTGTTTATTGGTCTTTACCCTCACTGGCCCTGTCTTTCCTGGGATCCTGTTCAGGGGTTAGCCTCCAGCTGCTAAGGAGAGATCTGGCTGCTTCAGTCTTTGGTTATATTGTGATATCAACTTGCCAGTTGGTTGACTTTCTCTGATGTTGGAATATTCTGTACGTGGGACCTCTCTGGACTAACCATTCAATTTCACTATTAACCTAAAATCAATCCCCAAAATAAGATTATTAATTTTTCTTAAGCCATACTTAAAAGCCCAAAGCAAGGACAAAGTCCACCCAGGAGATAGTGAAAGCCAGGAAATGATTCATAAAGAGAATAGTTTATGAGATAGGCCTTAAAAGAGAGGATTTTCACAAGAAAGACGCGACAGGGGAAAGTGGTTATAAAGAGAGGTAAAGCGGGCAAATGTGTAGTGAAAGCCAAGGATAGATACCTGGGATGGATAAGCAGATAGCATCACAGCGGTGTAGAGACAGACACTCACTCACTGGCTAATAAATATTAAAACTCGCCAGAGGTCAGGCACAGTAACAAGGACAGGGCGACGGAAGCCTTTGTCAGCATGGGCATAATCTTCTAGTGACTCTAGCACAGGAGTCTTGAAATACTAGCTGAGGTGTTGGTACTTAATTCATCAGGTAACAAGGAGCCAGAGAAGGTTTTGAACCAAAGAACTGATGTTATAGTCTTGTCTTTGCAGTTTCCACGGCAACCTAAGAACAACATCATTTATTTATTCTATTGTAACCTAACCGCATGTGCATTGACCCTGAGACTTGTGAACTTTTCAAAAGAAACCTCATCCTGACTCTTGGTTGAACATACTATGAGAGTCACAAGTCATCCCATGGTGCTCAACTGTCGTTGAGGGATAAGGCATTTCCCCACTGCTCAGTAATCTGAGAGAGGTCTCAGGCAGGCTGGATTTTAAACTTTTAAAAGCCCTCGGATATCCCTCTAGGAAGATATGGCAATCCCTCCTCAGAAAAGCAGGCACTCAAGGGTTTTCAAAGGAGGGATTTATACAGGAAGCTGTTAAAATGGTTAGAAGGACCGAGAAAGCAAAGGCCAAGGAAAGATACCGCATGCTTCCAAGAAGTCTAGAACTACAAAATGACAGCGGATGATCTCAGCTTCCTTCAACAGCAAAAGAGGCAAATTGCAGGAGGGCACGTAGACCTTATTGCAGTGATCCCACATCTGCCACCGAGCAAAGCCTGTATGCTTGGTGCTGCTCCCATGGGAGCAAGAACTTCTATTTTTTTCTTCCTTTGTTGTGTGAGTTGCTTTCATTGGGAAACTGTAAAGCAGAGCTCTGATGCCAAGGGATTCTGGGGAGCATAATTCCAAGGTTTCTAGTCTCTGTAGTGCAAGAGAAAAAACAGATGGAACTTGGGATGAACGGCTGCCAAAACAATAATTCCTATTTCACGTTGAATTATATGCTCCTGGAGGACATGTTTAACATCTAAGCGCCTATGAATTTATTTGGAAATAAGCATTTTGGAGATATTATCAAGTTTAAATGAAGTCATAATGATTTGGAGTGGTGGTGTTATACAAAAAAAGAAGTCCCAAACATAGACCCAGAAGAAAATGAAAAGTGCTTACAGAGGCAAGGATTAGGTGATTATCTACAAGGCTCCAAAGGCTAAAGATCAGAAGCAAACACCAGAGACTAGAAAATCAAGGAAGGATTCTCTTTTAGGGCTGTCAGTGGAGGCATGGCCCTGTGGACACCTTGGTTTTAGATGTCCAGCCACCGGAACTGTGAAATAACTTTCTGTTGTTTTAAGCCACCAGTGTATGGTAGGTTGTCAGTTGGGAAAGTGCCATATACCACC
Source organism: Ondatra zibethicus (assembly GCA_004026605.1). Classification (NCBI taxonomy): domain Eukaryota; kingdom Metazoa; phylum Chordata; class Mammalia; order Rodentia; family Cricetidae; genus Ondatra; species Ondatra zibethicus. Next base: position 55,305 of record PVIU01001725.1, read on the forward strand.
ACCACATTCACACACAAACATATGCATGCACACAGGCACACACCACAACACACACACACACACACACACACACATACACACCTTTTGCAATCTAACGGCCTGGTAAGCCACTGTTTTGAATATGAGTGTGTGTGGGAACAGAGGTTAGTAGTTGGAAAACGAAGAAATGAATAGCTATGGGTTTGGATGGAGAGTCTCTACATGTAGAAGAAAGGTGGTTTCGTATGAACAGGTCAGCACAGGATAAAAACTCTTCCAGCACAGCTATTGGCCAAGCTGGACACAACTACCTAAAAATAAACCTGGACCCACCAGGTATGGAAAGTGTGTGACCTTCTCAGCCTTGGTAATTGCTTAAGGAGCTGTGACTCTCAAACATAAATTAGCACACAGTATTTTTTCATTGATTTGCTTGGTGAATAACTATGCTGATTTTACATGGCAGCTACAAAATCCATTTCTAAAATAGCAAGACTGGGCTTCTAAAAGCATATCCAATTACCAAGTTCATAGTGTTCTTGGATCAAAATGGCATTGATGGAGAAGAAGAGCCCGTATCTTCTTTCTCATCTGCTCTGCAAGTTGTGGGTCTCTGAGCTATTTTCACCTACTCAGACAGCTCCTACCCAGAATATTTGGGCCTATTGTTTGCTTCAAGGGCCATACTTTTCTTAGACATGGTTCCTAAAATCCAACAGAAAGGATTGGTAGTGGACAAGCAGGTAAAAAGAGATGGAGTTTATCTGGGTGGAAGGGTGTAAGAGGTCAAGTGATGTTACAAACCTACAAGTCCTGTGAGTTTTGTTGTAGTGCTGGGAATTGAACTTGTGGTCTGATGCTTGCAGAGAGCCTGTTCTAGTGCTAAGCTATGCCCCCAACCAAAGTACCATGATTCTTAAAACGCTGGTGCTGAACAAACCCATGTTCCTGAGCTGGAATCAAGAAACTACAGTCTCTTCATTTCCCTAAGCAGCTTTTCTCCAATAAAGTGAATTTCAGAAACTACAAAGTGCAATAAGAACAGCTCCCATCCTGGTTGTCAGAGCCTACACTAGAGTCACTGTGATTTGGCCATCAGAGGGGGCACCAAGAAGTAGAAGCTGTCAGTCTGGCCTGGTCCCAAAGGTAAACCTACTTAGAGGTAGGGGACTCGAAGTATGGATGCCAGGTTCCTTTCATGATGACTAGGATGTGTGTTGGGGGATAACAATCATTTCTTTCTTTCTTTCTTTCTTTCTTTCTTTCTTTCTTTCTTTCTTTTTTTGCCTTTAGCAACAAGGAAGTCTGCACACTTGGCAGCACTCCCTCCAAGTCATGTAACTGGACCAGTCAAAGGCATTCAGGTCACGGCAGAAAATTTCACTGCCTCTTCCAATGATAGAACTTCACGTCAAAAGATGGTCAGAGGTAAGGCTTTCAGATGCAGAATTTCTCTAGTAAAGTCTTGCAAGGCCAGGCACATGCTTATTTTTACCCACTTCAGCCTGTCTCCAGAGGCCTGGCCAAGAAAGGCAGAGTAACCGTGAGTTCAATATCACTGACAAGGTCTGCCCTAGGCCTGCCTCTTAGCTAGTACAGCTTCAGGGCTTATCTTTGTGTTTCTGACCTTGGGTCTCCTTTCTGACCACGATCCTAAGAAAAGGCAGAGGCAGCAGCCAGGCAGCAACTGCACATTTGCGGGTTCTGCCAGCCATGATTTCTTCTCCCTCATCAAAATTCATTACCACGAAGATGGTAGCTTTTCCTATTAATAACTGCGACAGTGACCAGCCTTCCTCATTTATCAACTTATTGCTCATGCAAAAAATGTCAAGTGATCTAATATGATTAGGAGCTGTATGCAAGCATCCTCTCTCTCGGCCACCTTCTGGACAATGCAGGAGACAGCCCGGCTTTCCCCTTACATGAAACTGAATAATTGCTACAGAATCTTCACAGGAGTGAGGAATCAGAAGGCACAGAGGGACCTCAAGAAGTCAGTCGGCTTGTTCTGACTCTAAACACAAGCAAATGCAAGCCATTTAGGATGGCAGTCACATCTACCCCACACCCACAGCTGAGGGGGTTTATACAGATATAACTAACGGAACTGGGCCCTGGTACCTTCTGTGTCGTAGGGGCATCATAACTACTGACGGAGGAAGCATTATTCCCAACTCACAGATGGATAAAGCACTATCAGAGAAGTTGAAAAACTTACCCAAATAAGTTGCAATGGTGAGATTTAACCTAACATTGTTGTTGCTAGAGGGTCTTAGAGACTAAAAGAATTGCAGGGATGGGATGTTATTTTTCTATTTGTTGTTTCTTGAGACAGAAGTCTCTTGATGTAGTTCCAACTTCCTATGTAGCTCAGGCTGGCCTTAAACTCACCATCCTCCTGAGTGCTAGGATTGTAGATATGTTTCCCTACACCCAAGAAGCATAATCCATATTGTTCTGTCCACATGAACCCATGCCTTGCTTCTTGCAACATACCAAATATTTTGAGAACCTATAAACCATACATTCTGTAGTGATACTTACAAAGAACTACAATCTACAGGATTATTCAAATGCTGAAAAACTTTAAAATCCAGATCTCCCTATTGGAAGATGGAATCTCTCATGGTATCACAAGTGTACACTGCCCAATTAAGGACTTATTTTGCATGGATAATGTGTTACACCTTAAGAGATCATTTGGCCAGGCAGTGGTGGTGCATGCCTTTAATCCCAGAACTCGGGAGGCAGAGGCAGGAGGATCTCTGTGAGTTCGTGGCCAGCCTGGTCTACAAAGCTAGTGCCAGGACAGGCTCCAAAGCTATACAGAGAAACCCTGTCTCAAACAAACAAACAAAAACAGATCATTTGAAAGATTGGTACTAAGTATACTTAGTGTGAGCTCACTAGTGTATTTCATCTTTTTGTTACCCTTTCCTGTTCTCCTTTATAAATGCTAATGTGAAACTTAGCAATGCAAATAACAGTGTGAGGAGTTTTTAGGAGTTTGTTTAAAATAAGAATTTGGGATCTCTGAGAAGTCCTAGTAATGCTGACTTATTGTTCTTGAATCTCGAAGAGTAGGAACTTGCCAGGGATTTGAAAACACTGAGCAACTTGCTTCTCTCCACTGCATGATTCTAAAGTGTGTCCTTGTTGCTGAATGAATGTGCTTTAGACACTTCCACCCTCCCCGTTTCTTTTAACCAATTAGATCTCTTTGTTGTATATCCTTGGTTTTTCTCACCCCCTCCTACGAGGAAGTTCTTCCTCAAAAGTCTAATTTTGATGCCTTTCATTGCCGGTCGTGTCCATTCTCCCTCGTGTGGTCTCCAGAGAAAGAACAGATGCTTCATACTGTTTTACATGGTTAAAAAATCACTGACTTTTTGTGTGTGTGTGTGTGTGTGTGTGTGTTTGTGTGTGTGTGTGTGTGTGTGTGTGTGTGTGTGTGAGAGAGAGAGAGAGAGAGAGAGAGAGAGAGAGGGAGAGAGAGAGAGAAGAGACAGAGAGAGACAGAGAGACAGAGACAGGGAGGTTTCTAACTACAGAAAGGAAGTAAGACAGTTCATCTTTCCATCAGCAGCCCAGAGCAAATCTGTCTGCTTCTTTACATATTCCGGTTGTTTTGGTTACATGAAGTGTCACAGGCAAAACTGAAAGACTTTGAATGACACGTATACCTCCACAAAATGCCAAGGACACTTCTTGCCTTACAAATAAACACTTTATACTACTTGCGGCCTGTGATTCCTAGCCCAGACTAATCAAAGTAGAGAATTCTAGCTTACCACCCAAGCACTAAGTAATGAAGACTTATGGAAACCTCAGAGACCCATTTGTCTCTGAAAACATCTTTCAGGAATTACCTGAATGAACTTCATCAAAAGCAGCCACAAACCCGGGCTTTGAGGGCAGAGGACACCTAAATAGAGGACTCATTTCTTAACTCCTGCTTCAAAGTCAGAGATGTTTATAGGAGTTAAACATGGCTTTGAATGATGGTGAGAAAGTGTTGTTTCGTTTTATTTATTTATTTAGTGGTGTGTGAGTTTACATGTGTGTGTGTGCGTGTGTGCCTGCCTGCTTGCCTGCCATACAGCTAAGTGAAGGTCAGAGTTCAACTTGCAGGACTCAGTTCTTCTACCATGTGGACCCCAACGATCAAAACGCTCATTGTTGGGCTTCATAGCAAGGGCCTTTACTCACCGAGCCATCTCACCACTCCCAGACTCTGGATTTTTTTTTAAATGACATACACTTACAGTGGGCAGTATGATATTTTGGTTATAGATTCATTGTGAATTTATTAAACCAAGACAGTTTCACCCCTCATGATTATTTCTTGTAGTATGAACGTTTAGTCTACACACTTAGCCGCTTTCAAATACACAGCACATCAGTACTAACTGTGGCTACCATGCTACACAATAGTTCAGAACATATTCCTTCTGAGATGACTCTGATCTTTAATTTGTTTGAATTATTTGGTTAACTGCATGTGTTGAGAGAGACCCCTGGAGTACTAGCTAATTAAATGTTATGGCTTCTAACGGCTCTACATCATTAGCAGTGGCAATGCACTAAGTCCTATTACTGGCTCTAATTTCTCTTCCAAACACTGACACAGCCGAGAAGGCATCACAGGCTGGGAGTATGTTCATCTCCAGATCCCAGATGCAGGACATTGGATGTTTGTCCCATCCGTGACTAAAGTTGTCCCTTCTGAACACCTGCTGTTTCCTACAGGCCCAAGACTGATGCAGGAGGTGGCCTATCATCTTCAGGGACCAATTCAGCCAGGCATTTAAAGGACTTTCCCCTCCTGATCACTGCTAGTACTCATCAGAGGATTGGCACCAGGTCTGGAGACACCAAGACAACTGCTAAGGCATTAGAATTTCCAGGCCATAGAAACCGTATTCCCCCTCTCCTTCCCTTTGGTGATTTTGATGACCAACTAGGTATAGGAAACTTTGGCTAATGGTGGTCTAGACTTCGTAGGTCCTAAATAGATTGCATCCTGGGTTGAGAGAGACAGGTCATGAACAAGGTCCTCTCAAAGAACAGGGAAATGAAGAAAGCCAGCACCGGTTGTAGTCTCCACTCAGATGAGAATTACTCAGCCTAGAGCAGGCTGGGGGGTGGGCAGGAACCCACCCACGTGGTCAGGAAATGTTGTGTAGTAGTGGCGTTGATATGGAGCCACTGGCTGCGCATTCTGGCTCTGCCAGATGTAGGAACTACATAACCCCAGTCAGCCTCGCTTTCCTTATTTCTCCAAAGGGGATAAAATAGCTGCTACATAGGGATGTTGGGAAGCAGAAAGACCTTCAGCTCAGCACGCTGCCTCCTTTCTTTTGTCTCTTCACTGTGACCAAGGGCAGAACAGGTATGTATAAACTGTTGAATTATTGAAGAGGAAAACCTTTCTCTAAGCTCTTGACTTTAGTAAATGGAAGTCTGCAAAATTAAGTGTCAAGAGACAGATTAAAAGGAGACGAGGACTACAAATATATTAGCATTACTATGTATTGTACCTGGCTGAGTGGGACTTAGGTCACTTGGGTCCCTGAAGATGTAAAAAAAAAAAAAAAAAAACAAACAAACAAGAAAAAACCTCTTTCATGAGACTTAGGCTGTAGAAAACAGAATGTGTTCCAAAGGACCATGTACTTTTTAGACATTTAATGATATTGTATGTGTGTGAATGAGTGTCTGTATGAGAGAGTGTGTGAGTGGGTGTGATGAGTGTGTGTGTGCATGCATGTGTGTGTTTGTGTGTGTCCTTTGGGTTTCAACAGAGGAGAAAGGGTTTGGGTTCCAATGAGGACCAATTGCGTGGAAGTGCTGAGAACACTTGGGGGCAGGAATGGAAAGCGAGTGTGATTTCAGTGGTCTGTCCGCTGCAGACTCATCCCAGTGCACACTGTCCCCCAAGTGATGAGCCTCACTTGGTTCAGAAGAGCCATGTCGTAAGCAGTCTGCATCAGAAACATGGGCGATCGCATCTGTGTCTTGCTGCAATGTCAGAATGTATTGAATGATAATGCATTCAACGGCAGCAATTTGCCAGCTACTTCTGCTTTCCTTGGTTATCCCATCTGAGACAGACACAGGTTGTTATTATAAAGTTAACTACTAGTATTAACTCTCAGACCATTATACAGCACATGGTAAAAATATCCATATGCCTATTCATATTCAGGCTACCCAATGGCAATAAAGAGTTAAGAGGCCACAGTAGACTTCAAGAGGCTTCAGAAATGGTTTCCTAGAAACATCAATGGAGTCTGTATAGACACAATAAAAACTGAACTGAGATGCAGGGGGAACCCTGGGAAAGCTGTGGAGGCTGCATTTATCATAGGTTTTCAAGTGAAGCTGAAGGATTGGGTCCAGCTACAGAGGTGAAAATGAAGGACCAGATGTAGATGAAGGGACGCGGACAGACAGATGGCAGCTCCAGACAGGCAAACAGGAGTGCATGCAGATGGAGACTGAGTTGGGAGTTCCCTGCCTGTCTTTCCTTGACACACACTCTGGGTGGTCAGATGACAGGTCAGTTTGGAGGCCCTCACCCTCACAGAGCTATATGTCCCCTCTTCATAGGTTCCACATGAGGGATTTTATAAGATTTGAATATGCCATGTGCCTTTACAGTCTGAATTTATAGAGCGACATCCTCTCTACTCTCAGTAACAAGTCATTTATTGGTCTGTGCTGTGTGACTGGTTCCAGACAGACGATGCCATTCATGTGTCCACCCTGCATCCTTAAAAGGGAATCAAAGGCTGTTTGTTTTACACACTATGGAGTGGCCTTGGCCTGACCTCAACAAAGGGGAATGGATGTCACCTTCCCAAAGGGAAACTGTGCTCAGGCAGGCAAAAGGAACTCTATCTGTCCATCCTCGAGTACCCCCACCTCTAAATTCATCTTATGCTAAAGTGGTGCAATTAGGGTTACAAAACCAAACATTTTCAACATGAGGATCCTGGACCTAAAGTCAGCTCTTTCATAAGGACCCAATAGGCCAAGCAGTCACCTGCACATGAAGTGGCTGGGTCATGGTGAAGGGAAATTTTGGAAAGTGCTGTGCTCTAAAGGAACTGGGATGATTTATCTGTAAACACTTTGGAATCTACCTTGTATGTGTACAAAATATGGGAGGGAGGTCTGCAGCTGTGTAGTTCTGTGAACTGAAGTTCCTAGGGAAAAAAGCCACAAGCTTCTACAAGGCTGATTGACTGACGGATTAGAATTTAGTCATTACCAAGAGTTGAATTGTTACAGACTGTGGCAATTTAAATGTAATTGGCTCCCATAATCTCATAGGGCGTGGCACTATTAGGAGGTACGACTTTGTTGGAGTGGATATGGCCTTGGTGGAGGAAGTGTGTCACTGTGGGGGCGGGCTTTGAGGTTTCCTGTGCTCAGGATACCACCCAGTGTCTCAGTCGACTTCCTGTTAACTGCAAGATATAGGACTCAGCCGGGCTGTGGTGGTGCATGCCTTTAATCCCAGCACTTGGGAGGCAGAGGCAAGCGGCTCTTTGTTAGTTTGAGACCAGCCTGGTCTACAAGAGCTAGTTCCAGGACAGGCTCCAAAGCGACAGAGAAACCCTGTCTCAAAAAAACAAACAAACAAAAAAACAAATAAAAAAAAGCAGTAGGACTCATAACCACATCTCCAGCACAATGCCTGCCTGCACACCACCATGCTGCCCACCATGATAATGGACTGAACCTCTGAAACTGTCAGCAAGCCACCCCAATTAAATGTTTTCCTTTATAAGAGTTGTTGTGGTCATGGAGTCTCTTCACAGAAACAGAAACCCTAACTAAGACACAGAGTCAAATCCTCTTGGGCTATCTTTAGCCCCTTTAGTAGCCATCCATCTCCCACCTCAGTGTCCGACCTGGCGTTGCCGTGGCTACCATATAAAACCTTTTAAGATGTATTAACTCAACAGGCCACAAGCTTCCAGCAACCCACAAATGGAGGTTGCAATTAGGACATCGGAGGCCCAAAGCAGAGAGTTTCCTGCTTTGCTCTAAGCAACCTACCTGGTATTTCCACCAAAGTGAAAAAGTGCCTTGATTTATGACATTTTTGTTCTGTAACCACAAATTTCATGAAGCAGTTATCAGTGATATTTGGGTCATAATAAGATATTTGGGTTAGACTGGATCCATGTTCCCAGGCCATTGTAATTTATATTTGGCTCCAGAATAAACCCTCTCTTCTTGCATGTTAGGTGAAAGATGTATTTTGTGCCCATGTCATTGACAGATCCCCGGCACAGGGGAAGACACATCTGAATCACATGACTGGGGCCTGGAATTGCAGGCCCTCCATGGTCCTGCATGTCTGTCACAGAGGCACCTTCCGAGGAGTGCCGTGAGAAACACGGGCCGTCCCATGCTTCCACACAAACTGTTCCATCTCATTGCCTCACCTGGATCCCTGAAAGGAGAACTTCAGAGGCCAGGAAGTAGGCTGTGCCTCTCGAGTACCTCATAGCTAACACAAGACAGGGACCAGCTGAACCTTGTCTTAGTTACTGTTGTGCTGGGAATTTTATCTATGTGTTGTGTTTCATAGGGAAGAGGAAAGGAAAAGGAGAGATGAAAAATTCACAAACAGCAAATGGGCTTTTCCTGAGAGGAGAGAGTGACCAGGGATGCAGCAAACAGAGGCCCAGATTCCATTCTGCCTCTTTTACCCCTCCTTGCCCTCCCTAAGGAAGAGTCTCGGCCCTGGGCCAACCCTGCAACCAGAGGGCCGGCTCTGAACTATTTATAGTGCTGAGCCTTGGGCAGACCTCTTCCGATGTTGATATTTCTAGCTCTTTCTAATTCAAAGCAGCCCTGACAGCCCTGGGCCATAACAGTGTGTGTTTAAGTGCTTTTACATATCAATATCCCAGTCTCAAAGGATGCACAGATTAAACAGCATTGGTAACCCTGGTTCACTCCACTGAGTGAAATGAATCAGCCAGTACTCCCTATGATCCCCTTTGAAGGATGGCTGGGCTTTCCTGTCCTAGAAAAATATCAAATCTCTAGACTTTGGCTGGACTTATTTTAGTCACATTTTTAAATTCCTCTTCTGCCATATATGGATTCCAAGATCACAGTGTCTCTTCTTCCCCATTTATTCGGCAGTGTGTGCGATAGACACCCCATCAATCAAGGCTACCATTCACCGATCCACCACAGTCAGCTTAGACAGTATCCTGGAGACCTGGCTCCTCAGTGAACCACTCCAGCGGCTGGATTGTTTCTGCTAAGGATCATCACTTGATGAGATCAGGTAGGCTGCAACTCTAGCTGTGGGCTATCACCAAAGACAAAACAGAAAGAGAGAACTGATGGGATCGAGGATGTAAGGATCTTACATCCTTTAGGGGATGCAGAGGCGATGATACAAATATGTTTTGTACTCATATATGCAGCTAACAAAATAGAATTACTGTTCTATGTTATGACATTAACCTATTATAAACCTTTGCCTAGAAACTGTAGAATTGTGTAGAAGTAAAGTTAAAGTTTTACTTAAGTGTGCTGTTTCTGCCCACTAGTAAAAACCCCTTCCTTTCTTTTATTTTAGAAAGACAAACCCCGGGGGGGGGGGGAACCTGAAGGAACAATTACCACAGCCATCAGGTCAAGGGTCATACTGCAGAACTTCGTTTTGCTATGGTAAATGTTTGAATGTTCGAATTGCTACCCACAAATGTTTGCTCCTGTAAATACTTAACTATGGCCACTGGGGGCTTGCCTAGAAGGGAATATTGGGACCCCATCTACCCTGTCTTCCTTCTTCTTTCTTTCTGTCCCTCTTTTATGGTCACCATGAGGTGGACAATTTCTTCTGTCACATTTTTTATTTAAATTTTCTTTCATTTTATATACCAACCCCAGTTCCCCCTCCCTCCCTTTCTCCAGCCTCTCATCTCCCCCCATCCCACCTCCATTCACTCCTCAGAGTGGATAAGGCTTCCTTTGGGTAGTCAATAAAGTCTGGCATACCAAGTTGAGGCAGGACCAAGCTCATCACCCCTCTATCAAGGCTGAGCAAGGTATCCCACCTTAGGGAATGGGCTCCAAAAAGTCAGTTCAGGCACCCAGGATAAGTCCTGGCTCCACTGCCGGGGACACCTCAAACAGATCAAGACATATTACTGTCACCTACGTTTAGAGGGCCTAGTTCGATCCCATGCAGGTCCAGCTGTCAGTTCAGAGTCCGTGAGTTCCCACTAGCTTAGGTCAGTTGACTTTGTGGTTTTCCCCATCATGATCTTGACTGTCCCCTTGCTCGTATGATCCCTCCTCCCTCACTTCAACTGAAGTCCAGGAGCTCAGCCCAGTGCTTGGCTGTAGGTCACTGCATTTGCTTCCATCAGTCACTGATCTGATTATAGGGGAAGGCCAGTTTAAGCACCCTCTCCACTATTGCTGGGAGTCTTAGCTGGGGTCATCCTATTCTTCCCACCATTATGCTCTGCCTTGACAAAATCCCAAAAGCAACAGAGCCAACAGACCAGGGTCTGCAGTCCCTGCAGGTCCAAGCCAAGACAAGGTTTTCTCAGGTGTCCCTTCAGAGATGGGAAGCTGGCTGGTGCAGTCATGTGCCTGGTATCAATGACTGTGCTGCTTAGAACTCACTTAGGAGTGAGTCATGAAGTAGAGACATTCCTTCATTGTTTCCCAGCTCATTCCCATTACCCAGACTCACTGACAGAATTAACTCTCTTTTCCACTGAAATATGTAAGGAAAATTTTATTACATATCAATTTTTAAGTATATATATGTGTGTGTGTTTGTATATATATATATATATATACATATGTGTGTATGTGTGTGTATACATATGTGTGTGTGTGTATGTGTGTAAGGTCCATTTATATACACTTAAAGCTTTTCTACTTTTTTTTGTCTATTTCTCCACCAGTAGAAGTACTTAAGCTCCGTTGACTTTTCAGATGTGTTTTGACATCCGGTGGTGACAGACCACCTACTAAAATCATTTCTACAACCTATTTTCTCTATTCTCATTGTCTATTTTCCCAGATAAACCATGTGGTCATTTTTAAATTAAAAATAATATTTGGGTTTTGATTAAAATTGGGTAATGAAATTTAAATTAATTTAGGAAGAATTGCTATCACATCGACAGCAAGACTCGTCACCCAGAGACACATTCTCCCCGTGCAGTGTTTTGGATGCTTTGCAGTCCCCGTAAAGCACTTTGGCTCCTCACTGCCTCTTCACCTCCAATTATCTTATATTTTGAACAGCTAGTGTAAGATGTTAGAAAAGGTAATTGGTTGGGAGCATTTGACTGAATTCTCATTTTGATTTTGAAGAATTTTTTCTTGTGCTTTGTTTTTTTAATTTCCCCCTGTCAGGTGATCAGTTATATGATCCACAGATAATAATTTTCTCTCTTCTTTCTCAATGTTTGATTAATTTTTTCATGTCTAATCACTTTTTATAATTTTTAAAATGATGATGAATAGTAATAGTTAATTTTGTAATTGTTTTTTCCATTTTAACAGGAATGCTGAGAGCAAGGAGCCTTAAAAGGGTTGTGATATGTGAGGCACCATTCCCAGCAGATTAGAATTTTAACCCTTTGAAGCGACATAGTGTTTCTCTGAGGTAGGTACTACTATTCTCCCTGTTTTATATAGAAAGAAACTGATAGAAAGTTAAATTATATTAAATATTGTATGCATGTATGCTTCTACCTCTGTTTAAAACATTGTTTATGTATTGAGATATATATATATATATATATATATATATTTACCATACTGCAGTGTACTTTACTACCTCTGACCAAGATACTTACACATTGTTTACATTTGAAGGTCATTGTCCTCATTTATTGCACAGTTGTTTATTGTCTTAGTTTTTAAGTTAGATAGGTATTGAGAATTATAGATCAATAGTCATCTATGTTTGTCATATTTATAATTAGACTAATCAGGTTAGATATATATAGATATTATAGTCAGTATAGATAGATAATCTTCAACCTCTTCAAAGAGCTGTAGAAATGGCCTTTAATCTAACTTAGAGTTCCATGGTAGTGAGACACAATCACTCCTGGCAACACCAATCTATTCCCGAGAGAATGTTGAGCACCAAAGACACTCCACCTGGAGCCTTTCTCCTTGGCAGAACTGGCCTTTGGGCAAAGAAATGCCCATACCTCAACCACTGACAGAGATACAGAGTATCCATAAATAAATAAAACAAAACTGTCATATCCTGCCAAGACAGGGTAAGATAGTTTTAAAAAGTTTCTTGCCTTTAAAAATGGTATGTCAGTTACGTTAGGCCTTAGCCAAAGTTGGTTGCTTCAACATTACAAATAAAACTTTGGTTGATTACCGAGGTAGTCAGTTGTCTCTGTTATTTGTTGCACATTTTGGAAGTTTCTTGATTACACTTCCTGTTCACTCAAGTAATATTGTTTCTCTTCTCAGATCTTTGATGGAGTTAAAGATTAGATAATTGTAGTTACCTTCCTCATGATTTAGCCAAGCTTAATTTCAATATAATAGTTAGACTCCTTAAAATAAAATGTTTAGTAAAACTTTTGTTATGCATTCCTTGCTTAATATTGTTTATTGTTTGTAATTTTATATTTGGTATTTGTTCCTATTGTATATAGCTGTGTTGGGTTTGGATTGATCTTGTTTAGACAAAAAGGGGAGATGATGGGGAAACTATCAACCAATCACATCTAGTTAGGGTGTGGCTACCTGGGGTCCAGGTAGAAAAACCCAGAGGACCCAGGTGCCTGCTCTCTCTCTGCACGGTGCCCACCGGACAGATACGATGTCGGACCTCCCACTCTTGTATCGTGAGTTTCCCCTTTTTAACCATTAAAGTATAACTGTTCTTCATGAGCTGGCTTGGTTATTTATCTTACTAACCTAATTCACCAAAAGAAACTAAGACACAAAGTCATTGAATAATCTTGCAAAGGTTGGGCTGGAAGTAACTGGCAGAATCAGGATTTGAACCCAATCAGTCTTCATGAGCTGATGACTTTTTCTGGTCATGGATTTGACTAGAATGTGGGTTGAAGGGCTTTAGTGTCCTCAGCAGTATCACTAGTATCTCATACTGTTGATGCTAGCCAACAGACATAGCCACTGCAGGGTTCTCTGTATCCATGGAGATAGTGACTTTCCAGAACAGAAGCCAGGTAGTTAACCATGAGTGGCAAGAGGGAGAGGCATAATTGCCATAAAGAGAGACCAGGTCACCATAGCCGCTGGGGCTCGCTCTGTATTCCCAAGGGCAAGATGGACAAACAACCAATATGTATATTGCTCAGAACATATGAGCATAGACATTAAAAGTGAGTAAGTGAGTTGAATGGTGGCATAGGCTACCACAGTGGACAGTCATGATAACCCCTCCAACTTCTGCCTTAGCTAGTTCTCAGATCCAGAACCAACCAAGTGAACGGGTGACTGGATCCCATTGTAGAGAACTCTGTAAGACCACAGCAAACTATCCCCAAGTGGAAATTCTACTTGGAAATTCCTCCCCAAAGTGGGCAGAGCCAACTACCTAAGTAATTGCACACAAAATGAGAAGACTGGGCATTCCTCCCCAGACCATCAAAGAAGCAGGATGTGACCTGCCCCACTGAGAAAGGTGCCGAGCCATGTGGCTAACATAGATAGGGATAATGGGTTAATATAAGCTACAAGAGCTAATAAGAAGCCTGAGCTAATGGGCCAATCAGTTTATAACCTAATGCAGACTCTGTGTGATTTTCTTTGGGACTTGCCGGCTGTGGGAACTGGGTAAGACAGAAACCCCAACAAGCCAGGCCCTCATGTTACAAAATGGCGCACACGTGGATAACTGCATCCACAGAAAGCCTGAGAAGGCTTGGGAAAGAATAGAGTAAAGCATGTTTTTTTGGTGGCAGCAATTTCTCGGGTCTGCTCTGCTTGCTAGAGGCAAGCAAGCACTCTCATCTAAGAGAGGCTTCCTGACTCAGCTTTAGCTGCAAAACCTTGCAGCTCTTTTAAGAGGTCCTGCCAAGAAACACTTAAATGGTGTTGATGAAAAGCCGACCGCATGCTTTTTGGTTTTCAGCTGTAGCAGGAAAAAAGCTGCGCTGTTTTAAAATGCCGGCTTTCTGGGCTGTCCTGCCAGGGCAAACTCTGACTCTTTCAGGCAGGTGGTCCGGCCAGGGAACATTTGAATGTGGTCTGTTAGCAGAATGCTGCAGCTTGCTTGCTGGCAGGGACCTTGAAACGCCATAGAGTTGTGTGATTTAAATGGACGCTGATTGGCCATTGGCCAGGATGTATAGGTGGGACGGCCGGACAGGAGGTGGAGGCAGAGCAAGGAGAATGGAATTCTGGGAATCAGGAGGCTCTCTCGGCACTCCTGCCTGGACCACCAAGGAAGCAGGATGTGACCTGCCCTGCTGAGAAAGGTGCCGAGCCATGTGGCTGACATAGATAGGAATGATGGGCTATATGGGTTATAGGAGCTGATGCGAGGCCTGAGATAATGGGCCAATCAGTTTATAACCTAAAAAAAAAAATGAGAAGACTGTTCATGAGATTTTTCAAGGACTGTTGGATAAAGAACTTGAGTAAACACAGACATTCCCATTATAAAGAGGACATCGGTCCAGGCAGCGGTGATGCACTCCTTTAATCCCAGCACTTGGGAGGCAGAAGCAGATGGATCTCTGTGACTCTGAAGCCAGCCTGGTCTACAGAGTGAGTGCCAGGACAGCCAAGGCTACATAGAGAAATCCTGCCTCAGAAAAGAAAAAAAGAAAGAAAGAAAAAAAGAGGACAATGGAAGCATGTGACCAGTGGACTCAAGTCTGTGACAGATTTAATGTGTTTGTAGATGCACCCTGTGCTCATTTCCGAACATAAAATGGAGAAATATGGGCCAATAGGATTTCGTGTTGATTGTTTGGCTTATGGAATCAGAGCCCCATGCTGGTCCTTAGGCTGCTGTGTCTCAGCTTCAACTTGTCCAGGTCCTGACTCCACCCCACCTCACCCCCACCTCCCACCCCATCCCTGCTACCACCCTCCCTCATATTGATGCTCTGCTCTGTGATACTCGAGATGAATGCAGGAACTTGGGCCTCCTCTTTGCTGAGTGATGCTGTAAGCATTGCCTGGGCCTCACTTCTCACCCAGGGCCGGGCAATTTGTTGCAGTCATAGCACCAGCTCTTGCAAGACCCAGATCACAATAACTCTGGAAACACCAGCATTGGCTAGCAAGGCCTCCTTAGAGTTCTGAAATCCCGCAGTCCCTGTTTCTGCTGAGAGGCACCAGAAAAGGTGGAGGAGTGACCCCCTTTCATAAGCTTGAGATTTGGTTCCTATCCGAAGCTCCTGCCTACCAGTAATTCCAACTTCTTCCCGATTCTTCCACCCCCACCTACAACAGACACTGTCTTCAGTTCCCATCTCTTTCCAGTTTAGGAACTAACAATGCTTTGTGTTACGTTTTCTCTTTAGATAACCTGTGTGGCATTTGCCTCCTGACATATATGTTAGAGGGAAAGCCAGAGAATACTAAAATGAAAGAAAATCGGAAATTAGGAAGAAAAACAGAAGTGATAGCCAAATCAATGACCTTAAGGAGATCAGATGGTGGCCCCTACCAGACTGGTATTAGGTCACTTGCCTTCCAAGAAGGCAAATATGCTGCTATATTCTGTGGGTACAAAGCCTGCTCTTGGCTTTTAGACATGAAGCAAAGAAAAACCAGCCTACAATTCACAACCCTAGACAACAAAGAGGACCCTAAGAGAGACATACATGGATCTCATCTACATGGGAAGTAGAAAAAGACAAGCTCTCCTGAGTAAATTGGGAGCATGGGGACCATGGGAGAGGGTAGAAGGGGAGGGGAAAGGCAGGGAGGGGAGTGAAGAAAAATATATAGCACAATAAAAACAATTAAAAAACAGAGCCTGGTCCCTGCATACAGAGCAAAGAGCAGAAGGTGTATTGTCACCCCACATCTTTCGCGTGTTGCTCTTAGATAATCTAAAGGCGGGATGTGCCATGGAGTGATCCTGATATCAGCTTCTTAGATTCGAGCAGCAGTTCTGCCAGGATCTGCATCTGTTGTCCATTAGCCTTTCCCACGGGTCACCACAAACTTCCACATTGACTCTGCCTTTGTCTTTCATGTCATCAGAGTTATTTTCATGACAGCTGAATAAGGCTGCATGGCAGAGGCGGACAGCCAAAGGGTGCTTTGATCTGAACTCTGCAGTATTCCATCTTGAGCAGCAGAAGGTAGGGTTCCTGGGGGGCTTCCATGGGCAGTCTTCCCATGTAGAGCCACAGTGGAGGTGTGGCTTCCCCACTGAAAGAAGTCTTCATCAATGCAGGTAGGAGAGAGAGAGGAG
The DNA here is from genome assembly GCA_004026605.1 of Ondatra zibethicus. Taxonomy (NCBI): domain Eukaryota; kingdom Metazoa; phylum Chordata; class Mammalia; order Rodentia; family Cricetidae; genus Ondatra; species Ondatra zibethicus. The sequence goes on from PVIU01001725.1 coordinate 71,731, forward strand.
GGATGGACAAATGGAAGGGAAGGGGATGGAGAGGTGAGAGAGGAAGAGGAGGAGGAGACAGAGATTTCAGAGACCTTAAGTCATAATTATTTCTCCCGAGACCTAATAAACAGCCATTCAATAATGCTTGGAATATTTTAAGGAAAAATTTAAAAAACGATTTCCTTTTATAGTCAGCATTACAAGCTATTTCATCCTGCAAGTGACATTTTAATGGCCAAACAATTGCTGGGCTGCAATAAATCCTGGAAGGCTAGGGGGTGATTTTAGTTTGGGGCTAGGTCATGATTTAAGTGATTTTTCATGGGTTAAATTCCATTATGATCTGGGTGACACTTCTTGTAATAATAACCTCACTGTGTGCCCTCTTGTCATATTTATCTTCCCTGACCAGCTGCCATTCACACCATGACCCTGGGATGGTGGCAGTCAGCTCTGACCTTTGCAGTTAGGAAGCCAGAAGGCATTAATGAGCTACCAAGCCACCCTCGCCCTAATTAGCTATCTCCTGCAGCTGCAGGGGGAATCTTTCTACACTGGGATTTTAGAGGAAAGTAGTCTCTGCAAAGAAAAAACAAGACAGACAAACAAGGAAAGAACGGTGGCAAGCCCAAGGAGCTACTAAGCCAAATTGTACATGAAGTACACTCCGATACCTGCAGCCTGAGTCTGAACACTTCCTGTGGGGACGGTGACACTGGTTAAGGGGTTCCAGCACACATTCAGTGCAACACACCCCAAGAGGTGCTCAGTAGCAAGGAGTTATGAGACCAGATAAAAGAGCCTGTCTAGCAAATCATATGTAGTACATGTGTGAAGATAGAACATTTGGGTCACCCAAATATCTAACACTGAATTTTGAATTAGTTTCTGTAAATTTTCCCTTTGAATTACACATGTGTTCCATGGTGCACACACAAATGCACACACACACACACACACACACATGAACACACAAACGAATGTAATGAAACATGTCATACTCAACAATAAAAAATCCTATGGAACTATATCTCTGTCGGGGTGTATGTGTATAAGTGTGTGTGTGTGTGTGTGTGAGTGTGTGTGTGTTTGTGTATTAATGCTCACATGTGTGTGCTCGCATGTGGCGATCAGATAAGACATGACCTTTCACTGAACCTGACTCCAGTACTGGGGCATAAACACATTCTGCTGCACCTAGCTTTTAACACGGGTATTGGTGATCCGAACTCAGGCCTTCCTATTTGCAAAGCAGGCAGATTACCCACGGAGCCTTCTCCCCAGAAGCTGTAATGAGTACCTACAGGAGAGAGGTCATCTCAAACCACAGCCTGAGCTCCTTACTCGGATCCTATGGTCATGACCTGAGAATCTACACTATGAACAAACACGGACCAAGTTTTTCCTGGAGTCTGACTTCTAAAAAGTCCAAATGGATAAAGGCTGAAACTAAGAACTGTGGCAAAACCCTAAGTTCACCCTGGTTTACTTCGGTGATGATCCAAGCACAGCACATTCTAGACGCCATGCAGATGAAGCATTAGTGCAGCCCGGAAGTCCTGTGGCTGCTGTAGTTTTGATCACGATCCTCAACCAGCCTTTTCATTTCCAAGTGGCTTGTGATCCCTAGGATGAGAAAAGGCCAGCTTTCTCAGTGAGTACCCAATTTTGCTTAGAAATGGCCTAGTAATTATAGAGAAGTCAGAAGTAAGAGCCATGGCCTCTATTCTCAGAGAAATAAAAGAGATTATTTGCATCTACCCTGTGGAATCAGAAGCAAACACATTCTAAATTGGTCTCTGACCTTGAGAAGAAAGAGATCTGAGCAAGTCGCAGTGCCTGGAGAAGGCTGCATGGGGGAATGTGGGTATTACACTGAAATTTGGCTCGGAAAAAAATTGGACTGGACTAGGAAAAAAGAAAAAGAGTTGGAACAATGACATGGTATCTGGAAGGAACCAGCATGTCAGAAGCCAAAGGCTTTGGTCCAACAAAATATTAGATTTCTACATAGATCTTGGGTTTCACTTAGTTTAGAACTCACAAGAGTTGGGAAATGGGCCCAGACTGCAACTTTCTGGGTAATTTCTGTTGGAAACACAAGTGGAGGTTGAATAAAGACTGGGTTCCACACTTGGGTCTGCCGTTTCCTGCCGTGATGCGAGCATCCTTTCACTGTGCTCTCGGTGCCTCCCTGTCATCTCCCTTTTCCTCCTTGATGGGACCAACACTGCTCACCTCAGCAGGGTCTCCTGGAGGCGAACAAGAGAAGTACACGACCCACCAATTAGAAGGAAGTTTGAGAATTTACAGAAATGAGCACTGAATGCAGGGGGTAACCAGAGGAACTTCTCAGGCAGGCTGAACTATGACTGTAGGTGCCCACTACCGGGGAGAAACTTAAAGCCTCATTCTGAGCTAACCAGAGAAAGAAAGCACCCTGGGCACCCAGAGCCATGACTCTAGTGTTCACAGGAGAGATCCATCCTTGCTTGAACAAAAGAAGCCCGAGGATCACCTTCAGCTAAACAGAAAAGAGATGGGTTGTGTTTGGTTGCAGGTAGTTAGAAAACAGCGCTCTGTCAGCTTCCAGTGTCCCACAGAGCCAGGGAGAACCAAGAGAGGAGGCTCACATGACACGCCATCAATGCCAGGTGAGCTTTACCCCTTCTTCACTCCCTCCCTGGAAGAACCAAGCTCAAAGGAAGGCCTGTGGCTGGAAGGACAAAGCAGATCATTCTAGACTCCATGAGGGCAAAGAGGGCTTCCCTCTGTACATCTCAAAAGGAGTGTTTCACAGATGTTCTCATTCTCACATCGATTTTTCCTTTGAGCTCAAAACCTCATTTTAAAGCCTTTGTTTTTCATTTTTAAAATGTGGAGGGAACACCACAGGCATCAAGTAACACAGTGACTTCTGAGTTACTCCAGAGCAGGTGACTTCTTTGAATCACTCAATTGAGTGATTTTCACCAGGTGAGCAATAGCACTAGAGTTCATGATATTTTATGGCCAAGATGTAGACAGACATAAGCCTTCACTAATGCCTATAAACCTCACCTGCATCCGTGGTAGCTTGACAAGCTCTTGCAATGTGTGAGACTGTCTACCTGTTTTAGGATGGAGCCAGAGACTCAGGCTTCCACCAACGAATCACCCCCAGATTGCCAATTAGCTGACTGCTAAGCCCAAACTCAGAGTGCTGGAAGTTTTTGAACATTCACCCAACAGATGTCAACCAGTCTGTCCATTTCAGGGTCAGGAGGAGAGGTCTCTACACTGGTGACTATGTCAACTCAGTCGTTTCCTTGACCATTTATCTGAGCCTGCATGGGCAGGTGCTTGGTGTCTGGTGTGAGAAAATGTATAGAAATAAAATCCACTGTGGTAGACCAGATAGTCTAAAAGCTGCCCAGGTGTAAGGGACCATGAAAGGATTTCAGTCTGAGCGTCCATTTCTTATGTTTGATTATATTTTACTTTTGAGATGGGCTTTCATATATCCTAGGCTGGCCTCAAACTCACTCTGTAACAGAGGATGACCTTGAGCTTCTGATCCCCCCTGCCTCTGCCTCCAGAGTGTTAGGATTTTAGGCATATAACCATGACCGGTACTGAAGACTGAACCCAGGGATTCCCATGTGCTAGGCTAATTACCAACTCAGCTACATTCTCAGCCTCTGGATCTTCATTGAAAAATTTCATCTGAAGGTAGTGTGGAGACAGGAGGACAGGACAGAGCTGCCCTCCGTACATAGCACATGGCACAGATGAGGCCTAGGAGCTCAGCCAGTTTCCAGCCACCCTTACTGCCGACCTTCATATCCTCTCCAGAGGCCCTTGATTTTACAATGTATACTGCAGCCAAAGTCACTAACATATCAGTGAACAGCAGCCTTAGTACTAAATCACAACTATTTTTATTCTACAAAATAGTTCTGTGGTATTTGTATAATCAAAATAGTTGTGAGATAGAGGAAATTGTATCATCTGCAAACTCCTACATTGAGTTCCCAACTGCCAATACAACCGTCCAGAGAGAGATGCTAATGTAAACACACACACACCTAAAAACCAAAGACAAACTCACAACAGTAGGATCTTAATCTGGCATGACCTGTGTTCTTGTAGGAAGCTGGGGCTGGCGAGATGGCTCAGCAGTTAAGCGTACTTACTCTCTTGTAGATATCTAGGTTCAGTACCCAGGACCCGTATGGTGGCTCACAACCACCTGTAACTCCAGTTCCAGAAATCTGATACCCTCTTTTGGCCTCTATGAACTCTTGCATCCATGTAGTGCACATAAACTCATGCAGACACATATACAAAACAAATACGCTTTTAAAAAGGAAGATAGAGGATACTCAGGAAGCAGACACATATGCACAGATATGCTTCCTCACTCCTTCCATGCAGAGAAAAAAAACCTTGTGAGAACACAGGAAAGGCAGCCATGTACAAGCCAAGAAGACTCATCAAGCACCAACCCAGCCCACATCTTCTAGAACTGTGAGAAAATGAATTTGTTTTAAGTCATCCATACTGGGTTACAGTTATCCCCAGGTATCCAGGGGCCTTGGTTCTGGGATCTTCTCAGATCCCAAAGTCCTCAGATGCTCAAATCACATATTTAAATGTCATCTATTAGCTTATGACAATGTACATCCTCCCACATGCAGTTAGTCAGCTCTAGATCACTTATAATGCCTTGGTTAGATGTAAACGCTGGGCAAATAGTTGTTGGGTTGTACTATTCAGGGAATCATGGCAAGAGATGCAATCTTTAAAAAAAAAAATACTTTCAATGTGCAGTGGGTTGGGCTGGTATGTGCCGTACTGACAGTTGCAGAATAGCAGCTGCTTTTTGCTATGGCGAACATGGAACATTAACATGGTTCTCCTCTGAGAAAATTGCGAAAGTCTTCTATTATCCATTTCTATTATCCATTTCTCATAGTTATAACTACTGTTCCCGAGTTCTGCTTATGATAAAAGGACTGGAAAGGCTAGAGGTTGTTTAATTTTCAAGGGCTGTAGGGTCCTTTCTAAAGATTGCCATGGTGATTTCGGTCATTGAAATCTCTTATGAGATTATCCATGGCCCACCAAAGCTGAATCCTCCCTCTGATGGAGAATTTCAGATATTGTTATATTGAGTCTGAGTGAAGGAAAATCAGCCATTTTCATAGGATTAGACAGATGTGCCTGAAACAAATATGTTTCCTTTTATTTTCTATTTATTTTTGTTGTTTTAGGTAGTTGTCCTAATTTTCTTTTTATTGCTATGATTAAAAACTGTCACAAAAGCAACTTGGGGAGAAAAAGGTTTATTTCATCTTACAACTTCCAGGCCACAGGGAAGTTGGGGCAGAAATGCAGGCAGAAACTGAAGCAGAGCCCATGGAGAAAGGCTGCTTACTAGCTTGTTCTCCAAGGCTCACTTTTTTGAGTTTATGCAACACAAAACCATCTGCCAAGGGGTGGCACCACCCACAATGGACTGGGTCCTCCCACATCAATCATTAAGCAAGAAATGCCCCAACGGACTTGCCTACAGACCAATATGATGAAGCCATTTTCCGAATTGAAGTTTCCTCTTCCCAGGTGATCCTGGCTTGTGTCAAGTTTACAAAAATCTAACCAGAACAGTAATAAACATTTAATTCCACCTACTTAGTTTCTAAAAGTTCAGGAATCAACGGAATCAACAGTCGGCAGTGAGAAAGAGGCTAAGTGTCACAACTTTCAGCTGTAGAAGTCTTAGTTGTGGGCCAGTGAAGTGGCTCAGCAGGTAAAGGCTCTTGCTGCCAAGCCTGATAACCTGAATTTGATTGCCAGAACCACAAGGTAGAAAGAGAGAATGGACCATACTCATAACACAGAGCAAGTGCATGTAGACACACACACACACAGAGAGAGAGAGAGAGAGAGAGAGAGAGAGAGAGAGAGAGAGAGAGAGAGAGATACATATGAAATAAAAATTACAAAAAGAAGTCCTTGTTGTGAAAGCACTAGGAGCCATGATCATGGGAAGTAGGAGGTAATACTGGCACAAAAGATTTCACATTTATCAGAATGAGTTAGATTATGATGCAGTAACAAAAATCTCAGTGAAGTATTCCCAACTGTATCGGTTACTTTTTTATTGCTATGACCAAGTAACTGACAAAAGCCATTTCTGGAAGGAAGGGCTTGTTTGTTTGTTTGTTTGTTTATGTTTTGGGGGATCACTGTTTAAGAAGATATAAGGCCAATCACAGTGGACAAAGCATAGCATTGGGATCGTGAGTTGGCAATGCTGTACCCACAGCCAGGAAGGAGATATCAGGAAAGGAAGTGAAGCCATGCTATAAAACTTCAAAACCTACCTGCATTGAGCCATTTTCTCCAGCAAGGTTCCACTTCCTCAAGGTTCCACAACATTCCAAAGCAGCAACATCAGCTCAGGACCAAGTATTCAAATACATGAGTCTATGGGAGTCAGGTCCCACTTACATCACAACACCATCCACACAGCTTAACTCTCATTCACAGAGTCCTCTGCAGCAAGTGGGCTCTCCATGAAGCTCCCTTCCATAACCGGCTAGAGGCCCATCATCTGGAAGAGGTTTTCACAGTCACTAAAACAGAGAAGAAAAAAAACACGCGAATCCGAATGGATTTCCTCACCACCTCAGGCAGGCTGGGATGCTCCGGTCCACCTGGCCAGCACTAGCCATGGGCCATCAGATTTCACCTGGGTTGAGAAATATATTTTCCCACATGCCTAGAGAAGGCTGCCTGGGAATGGCCTTGAAAACATCAGCTTTTCTCTGTCCCAGTCACCCAAAAGTGAAAACTATTAGATTGAAAAAATAAAAATCCCCAATTCCTGTCCCCAGAATTGAGTCTCGAGTGGACCCTTTCTTCAGTGTGTGGCTACTGAGATGAAGTGCAACTTGCCCTCCTTCCCCTGGCAATGTGGCAGAGGGACAGCCAACACAGAAGCCACTAGATGAGCAAAAATACAACCCTTTAAACTCTACAAGATTTGGAGAGAAAGCACACCTCAGGCTGAAATGGCCTTCCATCTTCCTGACTCCTCTTTCTTTATCCTAGATCTTGGGAAAGACAGAAAAGTCCACCCAAGAGCAGCATGGACAGGGGCAGCAGGCCTGACTCACTCACTTGGATAAAGACCCAACAGAAAGAACTGGGAAGATGGCCAAGCTCTATAGGAGGGGATGTCACAGGGCAGAAATGGAGGGGAACATCCTGCACTGAGCACAGATGGCAGCAAGTCAGTGTGGGACAGAACCATGCCTTAAGGCACCCTAACCCTGCCCAGAGTTAAGTACAGCTCAAAGAAAAGTCCCCGGCACTGAGCAGTCAGGTTGGTAGCTATGGGGACCAACTAAAGAGGGGATGATCCCAGAAGCACTCTCTACATCACTTCTGTCAGGAAAGGGGCAGAAGGGTATCCTTCTATGAGAAAAGGTCAGCATAAAGGAAGAGAGAGAGAGAGAATGAGTTAGATTGTGTTCGATAGTCTCTAGTATTTAAACTACAGCAGGGTTCCAGGGCTTATTGCTCTAGACCAAGGCTCCTCAGTTGTCTGCCTCCCTTTGCCATCAGTGTAGCAGGCTTGATAATGAAAGTCTGGCCCTGCAGAGACAGGCACTGTGGCCTCCATCTGCAATCCAAGGACTGCACACTTAGGGGTAGAAAGGAGGAAGATGAAGATTGGTTCTCAAGTCTTTCCATCTCTCTGTCTCCAGCACTTAGTGACCAGGATGTAAGCTAGGTGTTCAGTAATGCAGGGTCTGAATGAATGGAGGCCCAAAGATGGAATTAGTTCTCTCAGCTGAGGAAGCGGCCACAAAGGAAGGCACCACCGTCTGTAAGGGGATGAATGTATAGCTGACAGCTGGCCCAATAGCAAAGTAAGCTGATAATTACATCCTAAGATAATCCTCCTGGGATGTACTTATGGTCCTCCAGAGTCCCTCTCAGCTAACCTTTGTGATCACGGTATTTAGGGTTTGGGGACACAATGGCAAGAGAAGAATTCCAAATCCCATATCATCCCACAACATCTTATGCCCCCTCTTCCAGGAATCCTTCTGTGACTAATGGGGTCTTGGTAATCTTTGAACTCCTTGTTATCCCTTGATGGCTCCTTTGAGTTGTAATTATATTCCGCCTATGACCATTGGCATGTGTGACATGCACTCACATTGTCATGTTCCTAATTTTCTCTCAAACAACTTAGTATGTTTTGGGGTATCTTTCACAGTACATAATACATGGTAGACATTTCATACATGTTGGTTGACTAATATGACCAACATTAACCTGTGTTGCTTTTTACATGTTGAGACCAAGAAAAAAAACATTTATTCTACAATACATTCTCACAATAAGATTGGTATGATTGCCCCCATTATAAAGGTAAGGAAACCAAGGATCAAAGATGAGTCTCACCAGGGTGAGGCTAAGATTCAAGCCAGACCTGTGAGACCAGAGCTCACAGTCATAGCCTGTTGTAGAAGGCGCGGCAGGCTGTGTCCCGCCGCCCAGCTAGCTTAACCCCGGAAATAATCACATAGAAAACTGTATTCATTTAAATTACTGCCTGGTCCATTATATCTAGCCTCTTCTTGGCCAACTCTCACATCTTGATCTAACCCATTTCTATTAATCTGTGTTTACCACAAGGTCGTGGTTTACTAGGAAAGATTCAGCATGTCTGACCTGGCAGCTTCATGGAGGCTCTCTGTCTCTCCTCCTTCCTCCCAGAACTCAGTTCTCTTTTCCCTGCCTATCTAAGTCCTGCCCTATCAAAAGGCCAAGGCAGTTTCTTTATTCAACCAATGAAAGCAACACAAATACAGAAGGACCTCCTACACCAATAGCCAATGTTTGATGGGTGGTTGGAAAGAAAGATGGCTTCCCCAACATATTCTTACATGTTTTGTTTTTCCTAGCAAGGTGAGCATCAGTTCCATAAGAAATCGTTGGTCTCATATGTCATGAGGAGATGCCCACAGACACCAGAAGAAGAGCCATACTGAGTTACAGTTAATACAACAGCCACTGGACTCCATTTGTGACATAAGCTCTCTTTGGTATTCAGACCAGCCAAAGGTCAGCCTGTGCAGGTAACCCTCAGAAGGATGGCTTCTAGTTCCCAACCTAGCAGTCAAGGATAATTACTTCCAAAGCCCCAAATCTTTGCCATCAGCCGAACCGTTATCTGATAGGAACTGTGAAACAAAATACCATCAGAAGAGACCTCCGGTTTTATCTTCCTTCCCGGCTAATTTTAGCCTGTTTCCTCCCCTTCTGACTTACTCACCCCTCTGCCTCCAGAGTTAATTGGCAGGAGGCTGGAGATTGAGGTAGCAGCCCCCACATCTCTCCTACAGTGACAAGTGTTGGCTCAATGGTGATGGATGAATCTGTCCCTTCAGTGAGCAGGAAGGGCCATCCCAGAGTTCCCTTTCCCAAGGACAAATGAAATCACCTAAGAAGCAAGGGCTTCTAGCTGAGGGGGCTGGCTACATTGCCTCCTGACCTCTTGCTGAACATCACCTGGGCCTCCATCACATAAACTGAGTCTCTTCCTACAGTGGCCTCTCAACCAAAGGTGGCACTGTTTCTGCCCTAAAACGCCTATTTACATGGGGACAGTTTTTCACTGACATTCACCTGGTTCAAAACCAACCAGGCCCTAACCTCTACAGGAAAATCTGCAAGAATTCAGAAGCCTGAGTAAAAGAAGCCCTGAGTCATGCTGGCCCATCTCTGAGCTGCTTTTCAAATGGATTCCTAGCAAAATCAAATTAGCCCAGGATTCGTCATCCACTCGGCTAGACACATCTATTCAGCCTGAGAAGAGAGAGGATTCTTTTTAAAAAATGGCAATAGAAGTGGGTTGTTTTGGTTTCCTGAGCAATTATCCTTCAAAGAGAAAAGTCTCTGTCTGTACCCTGAAATGTACTAGGCTTACCCAGGGCAGCATATCTGATGACTCATTGGATCTAGGCAGACCTGAGGTGACTGAGGAAGTGTGTAACTCCCACTTCGAGGCTGAGTGCTAGTCCAGATGTGATTCTGACACAGAACAAAGCATGATTAGAGGGACCTAGGCATTTACTACTTGATAAAGCTTAGCTCAGGACTGAGCTAGGATTTTTTTTTAAGAAATAGCTTTTCTAGTAACAAACTATAGAAATGATCCCTGAAAGTTAGCTGGATGGTGGTCATGCATGCCTTTAATCCAAGAGCATTTAGGAGGCAGAGGTAGGTGAATCTCTGTGAGTTCAAGACCAGCCTGGTCTACAGAGTGAGATCTAGGACAACTAAGGCTGTTACACAGAGAAACCCTGCCTTGAAAAACCAAAATAGGTAGGTAAGTAGGTAGGTAGGTAGGTAGGTAGATAGATAGATAGATAGATAGATAGATAGATAGATAGATAGATAGATAGATAAGTAGCTTTTGGCAAAGCTTATGCTGTAACCTACCTTCTATTCCAAATTCAAAAGGTCTGCTCAACTTTTGATTAAGGAACAGTTGCTATTTTTCATGATAAGAAGCAAGTATCAAAACTCCATTTTTTTTTCAAATAAGAATCTGAGTTCAAGGACATGGCCAAAGTCGAACTAAAAAGATTGATTCTATGGAGGGCCTTTCCAATTCCTTCAAGGCTTTTTTATTTGAAATGCCTTGTGTATACCGACCCTCTCTTATCTCTGCTGGCCCTCAAACAACTTTTAATCTGCTGGGCCCTCTGTGCCCCTCTGACCTCAGTTTAAACATCATCTCCTTTGTTATATGCTTTCTGACAATGGCCCGCCTATTTTTTATAACAGTTGCCAAACTTAAAACTACATGTGTATTGTTATGGTATTTGATCAACATCTGTTACTTCCATGGGTTGTAAGTTATGGCAGAGCTGAGACAGAGTCTGCTCTTGCTCATCACTGCATCCCAAATTCCCAGCATGCTGTGCACCTGTCTCTCAAAGGGCTCGATGACTTTGTGTTCATGATGGATGGATGATGGACTGGTTCTCTGTGAAGCCCATGGTTTTGCATGGGAGACCACAGTATTTGACACTGCTATAATGCTTATCAAAAAGTTAGGCTCAGTTGTCTAGCCTTGATGTGATCTCAGAAATAAAAGCCAAGATCACCTCCCTTAGCAACACCTACCGATCGCTTGCCACTTTGTCACCACCACGAAAGAGCCTTTTGTTAAAGGGGAAGGATTGCTTTTTATCCAAACATGAACACATAGTGTTTATCCACACAGTGTGTCACTGCAGAATCAAATCATAAAAGTTAATTGGCTAAGTTTCCAACTCTTCAGCACTATCTACAATCACAGTCTCTAGGGACAGAGCAGCCATGCTGCGCCAAGATGTGACAGGTTCTCCCACGTGACTTCCCAAGTAAGGGATCATCTCTGAGGCTGGCTGGTCCCTTACAGACATGGAGCATGCCCTGACACTGCAGTTTTTAATGATAAAATCCAAAGATCGCCAGTGACAATGCATGTCCACCAGGTAAACAAGGCCTCAGCAGGGAATGCCCAGGAAGAATTTGTAACGAAAGCAGGAATGTGAATTCGTAGATTAGTCTTCTGTGTTCTGCTTCGATGCAGAATTTCCTACACAAATTCTGAGCAAGCAAGAAAAGTGCATGAAATTTGCCATAGATTCTCTCTCATCCTTTTCAGCAACTGTTTTCTTTCTCTTTTAATTTTTTAGATTTATTTATTATTTTTATGGGTATGACTATTTTGCCTTCATGTATGTGTGTATTATCATATAGGTGCCTGGTGCCTTGGGGTTTCAGATCCCCTACAACTGAAGTTACAGGCAGCTGTGAGCCACCATGTGGGTGCTGGGAATTGAATCTGGGTCCTCTTAAAGAGCAACAAGTGTTCTTAGTTGCTTAGTCAACTCTCTGGCCCCGCAACTGTTTTCTGTACTATCTTATTATCTGGCTCCACACACAGCCTCTCACTCCCTTGCTCATCTCACTCACCCTCCCATCTGGCTCCCACCCACGGCCACTAAGTAAGGCCTGTTCTCTCAGTCAAAGCCCTTGAGTGTCATAATCAAGAGCAGTGTCACTCTCAAAAAGTGGGTTTATGAGGGGTAGGACATCAGGCACCCACTCTGAGATGTCACATATCCCAAAAATCAGAACAAGTGCTGCAGGGATGACCAACGAGTCAAGTGCTTGCTACACACACATAAAAAAAGCCTGCTTTCATATCTCTGGCGTCCATGTAAAACCCTGGTATGGCAGTATGTGTCTGGAATCCATGTAAAACCCTGGTATGGCAGTATGTGTCTGGCGTCCATGTAAAACCCTGGTATGGCAGTATGTGTCTGGAATCCATGTAAAACCCTGGTATGGCAGTATGTGTCTGGCGTCCATGTAAAACCCTGGTATGGCAGTATGTGTCTGGCGTCCATGTAAAACCCTGGTATGGCAGTATGTGTCTGGAATCCCAGCACTGGGGAAGCAACGTCTTGAGATCAGCCAGCCTAGCCAATTTATAAGCTCCAGATACAGTGAGAGATTCTGGCTCAAAAATATAAGACAAAGAGTGACTGAAGAAGACACTTGACATCAACCTTAGGCTTCCGAATGCATATGTACACACTCACACAAATACAACACTTACCTATACCAGTACCACACTATCACACACACACACACACACACACACACACACACATACACACATGCACATACATACGCACACAAAAGATGTGACTTCATCTTCCTACATCTTATGACAACTTCATTTCCCAGGGAAAATTCAGTCTGGCCCAGCAAAGGACCCACGAGGCTAGAACTGCGTCATTGTTTTTCTTCTGCAATTCCCAAGTGTCTTTTTATAGCCCCGAATACCCTGGGATGACCTTGCCAAAGAATAAGGAAAAGGAACAATAGACTCTGTCTGTGTCCTCAGTAACCCCCTGACACTATCATTTATCAGCGTGCACTATTTAACATCAAAGGGGTGCTTTTCATTTTTATCACCGTAATATACCCCTGGGCCGCAAGGGTACAACACAGCAAACAAATGGAGCCAATAATTCAGTGTGCAACCACTTGGCAGTCAGCATTATGCCTTCCGGAAAAGCAAGTTACTGCTGCTAGTCGCCGAGTGTGGTTCTTTGTCAGCTTGTGGCAACTTTGAAAGTGAAGGTCATTCCAGACAACAGCTAACAGGCTCATACAAGGTCAGGCAAACATCTTCTGCCAGGGGTGACAGAACAGAGAGCCCCAACTATCGCCATCAGAGGGGCAGTTACAAAGGTCGCTGTTCTTTCTGTCCTCTGTTCCCTTGGTCAAGATGACTGCATTGCAACAAACACATCCACGTTGATGGAAGGCATGGAAACCATGCTAACACCACTGCCAGAAATCTCATGCCAAACTGAGAACCATCCCAACAGTTAACCACCAGCATGAGCACTCTCCATCCCAAGGTGATCATGGCCAGCAAAGGAGTGAGAATATTAAAGCAAATATCTACTTGCCAGTTGAATGAACACATGAATTGTAGACATTCTTGCACCAAACCCTCAGAGCTTTCTCAGTGTAGACAGATATTTAGTTTTATTTCTCACATCTCTGTTGAGCTGGTACCGGTGACGGGGTTGGGGGGGATGACATTTTGAACTACCTATTCATAATAACTGCATTGAGGTTTACATCACCAGAATAGCATGCAAAACAGGAATCCTTTCAAAGCAGGGTAAGGCTCAGACAAGTTATGTGCGCTGGGGTAATGTTGGTTACCAGATATGGATCTGAGACGGGGTGAAGTTTTCTGTTGTAGCTAGTACATGGACAGAAAGAAGGGAGGGGGAGGGAAAGAAGGACAGGGAGGGAGGGAAGGAGAAATGTATGCTATGAATATATTTTATTACCATTGGTTAATAAAGAAGCTGCTATGGTCTATGGCAGGGCAGAATATAGGTAGGTGGGGAAAACGAAACTGTACACAGGGAGAAAGAAGGCAGAGTTAGATGCCATGTAGCTGCTGAAGGAGAAAGGCACAAGAACCTTACCAGTAAATCACAGCCTCATGGTGATACACAGATTAATAGAAATGGGTTAATTTAAGGTATAAGAGCTAGTTAGGAATATGCCTGAGCCATTGGCCAAAGAGTGTTGTAATTAATATGGTTTTGTGTGATTATTCAGGTCTGAGTGGTCAGGAAATGAAAACCTAGTCTCTGTTTACAGCAAAAGAAATAGAAAGAGGAGGAGGGAGAAGAAAAGAAAAAAAGGAAAAGAACAAATTAACAGCCAGCCCCCACTGGGGAAGCTGAAATGAGAGGACTCTTGAGTTTGAACCCAGCCTGAGCTACACAGCAAGTTTGAGACTAGCCTGGACTTTACAGCAAGATCTTTTTTCAAGAAACAAAAGCTAAAATAGGCCACGCATCCTCATTGTTCAAATTTCCCTTGAATGAAAACAAGTCCACAGTGAGAAACCTTCTCATCCCAGTCTCCTCTCCAGCTGCTTTCCCATTCTGCAGCTGCTGTTAGGGTTTTCTCAGCATTATTTCCTGATCTGCTATTTTACACCTCTCTGTATGTGTCTCTGTCTCCCTCTTCTCTCTCTCTCTCTCTCTCTCTCTCTCTCTCTCTCTCTCTCTCTCTCTCTTGCTCTCGCTTTTGCTCTCTCTCTCTCACACACACACGTAAAATCTCTGTCATTTTTAAAGAAAAAATAGAATACTATGTAATTTTCTCTGCTCTCCACCGCCCCCCTCCCCACCTTCCCATTTTGGTTTTTGAGACAGAGTTTCTCTGTGTTACCCTGGCTGTCCTGGAGCTTGCTCTGTAGACCAGGCTGGCCTTGAACTCACAGAGAGCCACTAGCCTCTGCCACCCAAGTGCTGAGATTAAAGGTGTGTGCCACCACTGCCCATTTTGTTTGTTTATTTGAGTGTGTGTGTGTGTGTGTGTGTGTGTGTGTGTGTGTGTGTGTGTGTGTATGTGTGTGCTCCTCTTTTATAGTTGCATAATATTTTGGGCAGACTGTGCAGCCAGCTCTGTATTACCACTTGTGTTACTCAAATCTTCCTTTATTACAATGGCTCTGGGGTGAATGAGCTGTACACAATTCCCTTTGCACCTGTACAAGTGTTTCTAAAGGATGTGTTCACAGAAGTGCAATAGCTGTGTCCTTGTTTATGATACAAGGTGAACCATTTGCTGTTAGTGGACATGGGAACATTGGAGTCAAGATGATTACATCCAAACAATGTCACTGACACTGAAGAGAGACAGGAAAGTACTGACCAGGGCTGGACTCGAGACTGGTCAACTTGTAACTCCTATACCAACCATTTCTGAACTGTTACAGACATTGACTGGATTTGGTCCACTCAGAATTAAAGCCCTTTTAAATACGATAAAATATAAACAAGTAAATAAATAAGGGCCTAGATGCCAAACTTTAAAATAGTGCCTCCCTGTTTACATTTCCCAGGAATAGATGTCCTTAGGCAAAAAACAGCACTGACTCACAGAAGTTCTTAAGAACAGGCAGACGCTGGCTGGAAGGAAGGAAGATGGTGCCGAGGAAGCACTGGGAATGGAGTGCATTGAGGATGAAGTACCTGGATAAATGCTTCAGACTCTGCTCCAGAAATAAGACTGTGTGAGTGCGTCTCACCAGAGGCACAGGTGTGAGGGGGTCACTAATAACCCATGTGTCCTGTGCATGCTGCAAAAGTCAGTGCAAACCTATATAAGAACCAATCAGTGGAGAGATTGAGGCTGTATTAAACAGAGTCAACCTTACCAAGATACCAGCTATCAGATTTAGCCCAGAAAGATTAACACCTTTGAAAGTCCTATTGTGGAGGACAGTTTGGGACATTTTGGTTTGGGTTTGTTTTGGTTGGTTTTTGGAGGGTGCACATGTGTTAGAACTACAAAGGAAAGGAAAGGAAATATTAACTTATGACTCGCCCCTATGGATGTCCTCAGGTAGGGACTTGGGATCCTCAAAGGTGCTGGTGGTCCTGGATCCATTGGTGGCTGAGGGAAACCTGCCCAGGCAGCTGTAGACTGCATGACTGTATGCAGGCAACCATTTCACAACTTTTTAAAATGTAAAAGGAGCCAAAAAGTTGAGAATAATGAGCAGTTGCTCAACTTCCTAGATAGGATTTATGACTTATAAAAATGTTTTGATAATGATATAAGAAGAAAGAGACAGAAAAGTAAAACATGAAACCTAGATAAAGACTCCAAAAATGAACTCAACAGTAGAATTGGAACGTGATAAAGGTGGCATTTCAGATCACTAAGAAAAACACAGATTATTTAATGATGTGTTAAGACAGGCTAGGAAACATATAAATGGACATCTGACTCATTCTTAGGCCAAACTAAATTCTAAATGAATCACAGACTTAGTTATAATCAAATGATTGCATAAAAAACAAAAACATAATCATCCTAGAAAAAAGTTTAGATGCAGAAAGGGAGTAGAAAAGAAAGTCTTTGCAAGAAAGAGGCAAAGGAGACTATAAAGAAAAATCAGCTAACGGACAATACTATCAAAACGTAAGGAATTGTTGGGAAAGGACTAGAGAAGATGGTTTAACAGTTAAGAGCGCATACCACTCTTCCAGAGGATCCAACTTCAGCTCCTAGCAGATATTCTGGGTGGCTCACAATATGCTGTATCTCCAGTTCCAGGGAACACCTCTGGACTCTTCAGGTACCACAGACACACAGACACACACAGACATACATACACACATACACACATGCACACATACACAATTTAAAACAATAACATAGTTTTAGAAAGTTGAATAATTGCTTGCCAAAGATATTACCCAATCAAACAAGCTCTGTGAAAACTCATTTTTATAGAAAAGGGATTTTGTTGATCTTTGAAGAATGCCGAGCTGGGGAGAACATGCTGTATTATCCGAGTCACTTTGGTCACAAGAGTAAGAAGGGGATATAACAGGGAGGCAGAACAGGTCAAAGGAAGACACAGGAGGCCAAAGGAGGAAGTAGGAGATGGGAGGATAGATGTTTGATGCCACGTGAAGAAGGGGTTCCGAGCCCAAGGATGCGGAAATAACCTGTAAAAGCCAAAAAAAGAAGGGAGAGAGACTTTTTTAAAATTTTCTTTTATTTCACATCAGTCTTTTTTTAAAGATTTATTTATATATTTATTATGTATACAACATTCTGCCTCCATGTATGCCCGTACTCCAGAAGAGGGCGCCAGATCTCATTAGGGATGGTTGTGAGCCACCATGTGGTTGCTGGGAATTGAACTCAGGACCTCTGGAAGAGCAGCCAGTGCTCTTAACCACTGAGCCATCTCTCCAGCCCGAGAGAGAGACTTTTTAAAAAATTTACGTGAATACTCTATTTGCATGTATGCCTGCTTGACAGAAAATGGCATCAGAAGAGGGCGCCAGATCTCATTACAGATGGCTGTGAGCCACCATGTGGGTACTTCTGGCAGATCAGCCAGTGCTCTTAACCTCTGAGTCATTTCTCCAGCCAATAAAAGAGATTCTTACCTCGAGCTCCCAGGCAACCAGCAGTGCAGACCTCTTCATTAGCCTAGCAGAAATACTTTTGGACTCCAAGTCTCCAGAACAGGAAAGAATTGAAGATGTACTGCTTAAAGTCACAAAGTTTGTGACCATTGGTTTATATAACAACAAGAACAATAATAACAATAGGAAATTAATACATCCTGTAACTCTAAAACAATGGAAATATGATTATAGTACTGGTAGGATCAAAGTCCTTTTTTTTATGCCAATGAAAAATGGAGAAGCTACCTTGATAGAAATACAAGCAACACTAACAATTTACAAAAGAAGAAATATCAATTGGAGCTTACACATATAAAGAAGGATTTGTCTTTACTAATGAATTTATTCATAGATTGACACAGAGATAAAGATATGCTAACATTCCATTTTCACGAGTGTGATGGGAAATGGGTACCAGCGTGCTCTGTGGGTGGGAAGAGCAGCTCATACAACATCCGTGAATAACATTTCTCAAAATATTTCAATATTTATCCTTTTACTCTTTGACTATTTCATACTTTGACTCTATTTTCAGAAACTGATCCTGAACTAAAATTCACAAAAATTGATGAAAGATATAAATATATTCTTTTATATATACTAAAAAAAATTCATTTCAGTATTACTTGTAGAAATGCAAAAATCATGAAAAATCAAAATGTCCATAAATAGGAAATTCATTAAATAAGTTATTGTGTGTCCATACACTAGAATCTATTGCAGGCATTAAAACATATGTACATACATATAAATGAAAAATAATCCAATATATTTTAAGTAAATTGGTGTACAAAATAGTGTGCATAGTATCATACCATTATCCAAATCTATACTTTAGATAAAAATCTCAGTTTTGAATTTTGTAAAGATATATTGTTTATATTGGCTCATACGGTTGTCTTCCTCTTCCCCTTGCCCTGTGACCTTGAGGTACACCGGGGCAGGAAGAGTATTTTTCCCATAACCGCTAACAGTGGGTTTGGCCATTGGACTTGTTTAGGCAAGGAAGCATAGGCGAAAGTGACAATCTGTCAGTTCCAAACCAAGCCCTTAAGAGGTATTATGTGGGTCTGCTTACACGATCGCATTCCTGCCAACCCCACAAGAAAAATAAGTCCTTGGAAGCTGCTGACCCAAAAGGAATGTAAAGGCAAATGGGGTGGAAAAAAAACAAGTGCGACCTTCAACCAAGCCAGCCAAACCACAGCATCAGAGAAGACACTCCAGCCAAGTCCCAGACCCGGGAGAAAGAAGGGCAAATGCGTATTAGACACCACTGAATGTTAGTAGGATTATTGTGTCAGAAACTAAGATGTGTTATTTAATTATATACTAACAAGTGACACCTGAAGAAGAAATTACTAGAATGTTAACCTTGGCTAACTCTAAGCCTACTCTTGGTAGGGTTTAATGCTATTTATTATTCTTTGGATAACCTCATTAAGTCCCTGTCCACATGCAACAACTCAGCCCAGCCTCACTCCCACACTCCAGTCCCACACATCCAACTCTCTATTCAACATCTGCATTTCAAGGTCTTAATCGCAACACACCCACGACGGAACCACTGATACCTCCCTCACTCCATCATTCCCATCACAGTTGGTGGCAAATGCATTGTCCCAGTTGCTCTATCTAGAAGACTTGGGGTCATCTTTTTACTCTCCTCTGTATATCAACACCAACCAAGTCTAGCAGCAATCCTGATAGCCCTGATTGACATGTTCCCAGATGCTAGTACCTCTCAGCTCTCTATACTGCTACCAACCTGGTCCAAACCACCATCTTCTCTCACTTGGCTCTCTGTGCGAGCCTTCTTTCTGGTCTCACTACTCCCCCTTCCAACAATTTAATCTTTATATTAATCTTTAAAATGCTAGAATAAGCCTTTTAAAATATAAAGCAATGTTCTCTGCTATCCCTGCTAGAAACCTTCCAGCAGAGACCCTTGCCCCCTGCATGCCCTCGCTGCCATTGCCTCTCTGACCTCGCCACTGTGTGCTGTCTCCCTGGCTCACCTGGTCCTTGGGTATGGGAGAGTTTTCTCACCCTGGAGCTGCTGTGTTGGTCAGACTCTGGCATAGCTTACCTAACTGTAGCTAAAGCCTCTTCCTGTTCAGACGCCATCTTTCCGAAGAGGTCTGTGCTAATCACCCTTCCCTAGACCGCAGCCCCTTCACATAGCCTTGACTCACTTTCCTCCTTACCCTGTGCCACTTTTTTCCACACTGCTTACCATGTTCTCACACGTTAGTTGTACGCTTCATACAATTGTTATATACTACCTGCCTTGCTGCCAAAATTTAAGCACCCGAAAGGCAGCTGATTATCTGTCTTACTCTTGTTGAGTCCCAAGTACCTAAACCATAGCCGACACACAATAAGCACTTAAGCTGTATTTGTGGGATAATGGAGGAATTTATTTGTAACTTTTTATAACATGTATTATTTTCATAGTAAATATTTTTTTACAAATGATTGAGAGGTTTTCTCTTTAATCAACTCTTTTCAGAACCTGTAATCCAACAACCACAACAACAAAAAAATCTCTCCTTGAACTTGAGTAGGATTAAATCCCTGTGACTCCTAATTTGACATTCACCCTCAAAGTTGATATACAACATTGTGCCCACCAGCTGTTCTGACGCTGAAATCTAGTCAGTTGATTTTCTTTCAGCCAAATCGTCTCTTCAGTCTAATTAAATTGTTAGGACAAGAAGAGGGGCAGTCTTAATCAGCCTTTCTAATGTCTCTAAGAAGGGGAAATCTGGTGTCCTCTGAATCCCTTATAGGTCTCACTTTGTGACAAAGAGGTAATTGCATGATGATTGACATGCTAGAAGTCAACAGCACAGCCTGGGCACACTTGCAGCAAGCTCTCTACCACTGGCTTCTTTGCAGCTAGCCTGCACTGTTTTGATACAGCGGGTCTGTTCTATTATTCAAACACTAACAATAGAGCATAGACACTTAGCTCTTCTCCCTGCTTTTATCAGCAGTAACTCCAGCATATATCAGTGCTCTGGCAGATTTGTTTGGATTCGTTCTGTCTCCAGCTACACACTAAACTCTCTGCGGTAATTATTGGAAGCTAAAAGCTTTATTCAAGTTTCTTAGCTATAGCTTCTATTGCTGTGATAAAACACCATCACAAAATCAACTTAGGAAGGAAAAGGTTTGTTTCTGTTTATTCCTTGTAATCTATCATCCAGGGCAGTGAGGACAGGAACCTGGATGCAAAACTGATGCAGGCCATGGAGGAATGCTGCTTACTAGCTTGCTCATCATGTGTTGCTCAGACTGCTTTTGTGTAGCACTCAGGTCCTCAAGGCCAGAGGTGGCACTTCCCACACTGCATTGGACCCTCCCATGTCAATCACCAACCAAGAAAATGCACCATATATGCTTGCCCACGGGCCAGTCTAGTGGAGGCATTTTCTCTTTCAAAATGACTCTAGCTTGGGTTAAGCTGACATTAAAAACTAGGAAGCACAAGTAACTTTACTGTTTACATCTACAGCAGCTTTCCCACCTGCGCCAGCTGTCCCAGAGCAGTACAAAATCTAAGTCACAGACAATATGCTCGCAGTTGAGAGTTAGGGACATCCAGTGATCAAGCGCATGGATTATGAGTCAAACTAGGCTTTTTCCCTCTATTTCTGCACAGCCAGCTCAAGGTTACAGTGTCTGAGCTGAAACTCAAACCAGTGAAGTTCACAGGGTAACTAACTCACCCTGTGATTTAAAAAGCAGGGCTTTCCCGAGGATTAAATGACTCATGCTTTTGCACAAACTAAATCGCTAAGAAGTTTATTATGCAAGCTCAGCCGCACAACAAACCCCTTTGAACAAGATTGCCACCCCCAAGTCCCTTCTACCCAGAAAGTGTGGACAAGTTCCTGATTTAGACTTGGTTGTAAAGCATTCCCTGGCTTTCCACGTCCATCGGTTCCCCAGCTCTGAAAGAAGTGTGCCCTAAGAGAGCTTTCCCAGTCACACCATCTGCTCGGTGCTCACAGAGAGCAAGCAGGCAGCAAAGACCCAAAGAAGAGGGAACCCAGGTCCTGCTTCCCTGTAAGGCAAGTTTTCCAGCGCCTAGGAAGGGAAAACCTAGTGTTTTCAGAATCAGCTTGGTGCCAATTAGAAGTCAGTTGCTTTCAGGTCTAGATGCCCAGGATCATTTCCGTCCCACGCATCTGCAATCCAAATATGACTCACCCCCATTGTGATTCGATAAAACCCGTCAAAGCGTACAATTGTAATTAAGATTTGAAACAGCTCCCATTTCCATGTGAGTTAAAGGTACCAGTGCCAAGCAACTTCTTGAAGAAAAAAAAAATCAGTTTCCAGAACTCCATGACCAAAATTCATACCAAGTGCTATAAACTGAAGGAAACCTCAGAAGAGCCTAGCTTCACACAAGCTACTCAGATTTCCAGCACTTAACCAAGTGGTCCCATTTGGCAAGGAAGAAAATCCCAGTTCTTAAAGAATTAGATTATGTCCCACATGGATTAAACGAGAATTGTGACCGGGTTGGGGAGATACCATTTCATCTGGGCCATGAAGAGTCCTCCTTGCCCCATGAGAATTTGTTTTAGGAAGAGAAAGTGGCCAATGAGCTGAGGTTGGGATTGCTTTGCGAAGGGACATGAAGGTACAATGGAGCAGTTCTACGTAGAAATACACTGCAGCTTGCCAATTAAAAACCATTTCTCGAGACAGGCTCAGAAGAGAGAATGTATTACAAGAACATTTATAGAGACCCGCATAGCTGGTGAATAGATTCCCTCCATCAACCTAGGCTGAGGGATTGAGGTGCCCTCCTAACGACACTGGGCAGAAGAGAAGATGGCTCAGCCAGTAAAAGAGCTTGCTCTAGATGTCTGATGAGCTGAGTCCCATCCTCAGAACCCATATAGAAGGAAAGAATGAACGAACTCCACAAAGTTATCCTCTGACCTCCACATGTACTGTAGCACCATGCTTGCTCATACATACACACACAAAAAAAACTGCTGTTACTACTACTAATAATAATAATTAACAAATAAATAAAAATTTAATTAAATAAAATACTGGGGTTCATTGAGGATTGAAGAATGTCAATCTAGAATTTCAATTATTACCCAAATTATTTTATGAAATTCTGTTCCTATCCCTCTGTGGATCTTCTGAATAGCGAGGGATTTGACCCAGGGCATCTCCAGGTCAGTATGTCAGACCAGGAAGTAGAAGCTGCGCTTTCACAGAGGCTCTTGTGGGCTCCCTATAAATACAGTCTTTAGAAATTAGCATTTTATTGATTTTGACACATGCTGTCATTGATGCTCTGTTTTATGTGTTTTAATTAAATATTATTAGTTGTTCCTGCATCCTGAGGCAAGTCCTGGAGGGGAGTGAGATTTCATAAATCAGACCTGGAGCTCGAGTTAGGAGTCCATCAGCTCTTCTCAGCATGTCACTGGAATTATTTGCCCCAGATCGATAGAGAATCTTCCCTTCAGAGGAAAGGCGTCTTTCCATTAACCCCCCACCATGTCATAAATTCACAGAGCCCTTCTCCAAATCCCACCCTCCCGTGACTGATGGAAAACCGAGCTTTCTGCTATGTTTGCAGAGCCAGGGCTGTCGCTTGTCACCACCCCTGTGAAAGCCACCTCATCTGGGGACTTCAGGTTGGTTTCAAGATGCTCTACGTTGGAACCAGCTTTTGTCTGGCTTGCTCCACCTCCCCCTCCACCCCACCGCCCATGCCCTGTTTTGGTTTCTTTTGTTGCTTATGCTGCTCAACAGTTCTAGGACCCTGTTAATTCCAAACTCCTTCTTGATGCATGCGTTGTCAAGAATGCCATTTTTATTGTCCTCTCTATCCCTTATGTCTGCTTGATGCACAGTTAAGGTTCAGTGTCTGTTAGATGAATCTAAATGAAGAGTAGGAGGAATTTGCACGTCTCTCAACCAGAAATACTCTAGAGCCAACTGAAACCCACTCCAGGGTCTGGACCCCATCTGGGACATCAAAGGCCACAGTTAGAGGAAGAAGAGACTGTGAGGTCTCTTTAAGCATCACCCTGCATGCCAAGTTCAACCAGTACTGATGTGTTAAATACGAGTATCTGTTATGTATAGTAAATTCCTAGAATCTTTGGAGATCAAAATGGAAAGATCATTTATTAACTCTCCTTTGCTCATACTCAATAAATAGTTTTCTTTAAAAATTTTTATTAATATTTAATTAGCATGCAAAATGATAGGGTATCATTTGTATCACCCCCCATTACCATTTCTTATTTCCCTACTGATCTCCTTCCTACCCAAGATTGTCCTGCAATAAATATAATAAATATATACACAGAGTTAAATCTAGATTCTACATATGAGAGAAACCATTATGGATTTGTCTTTCCCTATTGACTTCCTTTGCTTCCCTTTCTCGTCATAGACCCTTTTGTCCCCCTACATTAGTCTCCCTTCTACTTCCATAGTGTGTGTGAGAGAGACAGAGGGAGGGAGGGAGGGGGGAGGGACAAAGGAAGGGAGGGGGAAGGAACTGAGGAAGGGAGGGAGGGATTTGAATCAAGAAACTGCAAGAGGATTTAGTGGTTTAATCAGAATGGATCCCATAGGATCATATATTTAAATGTTTAGGGAGTGGCACTATTTGAAAGGATTGGAAGGTGTGGCTTTGTTGGAGGAAGTGTGTCACTAGGAGTGGAGCTTGAGGTTTCAAAAGCCAGCCAGGCCCAATGGCTCTCTCTCTTCTTGCTACCTGTGGATCTAGATGTGGAACTGTCAATCGCCATGCCTGCCTGCATGCTGCCCCGCTTCCCACCGTGCTGGCAGTATGAAACTGTAGGCCAGACCCAATTAAATGCTTTCCTTTATAAGAGTTGCTGTGACCATGGGGTATCGTCACAGCAACAGAACATTAAGCAGAGAGTGAGCTATGTGTGGTGGTGCACACTTCAGCAACCCCTGCGCTGGCTAAGTAGTAAGGCCTTGTCCCAGAAAGGCAAAAAATAGTTTTTAAAAAATAAATAGGAAAAAAGAACATCTCCCTTACAGAAGAAAGGGAGAAAATTTAAATGTATACGTGATAAGAATTTGCATGAGGAACTGTATTAAAGGATCATAGCATTGGGAAGGTTGAGAACCACTGCCCTAGACAGATCTTCCATATCCAAAGCTCGAGGTATCTGAGGCTCCAGCATCCAAGGCTCTAGGTTCCCAAGGTGCTCCGAGGGTGCCTTAAGCCTGTCCAGAGTTTTGAGCGCTCACAGTCGTCACACTTAGAAAAATTTACTTTCTGAAACATTTTACTGATGGTGTGTCTGAACTAGCCTAACCAGATGCACAGAACCCTTGCCGTGTGTAGCTCACATTCTAAAGATAACAAACAGGAAAATAGCCAAGAAAACTAACCAATGCAACAACTGAGAAGTCTTTTAAAGTGAGACAAAGGAAATAAAACAGACTAAGGAGCTCTGGGGGTGCAGCCATGGGGCAGGGGGCAGGGCTTAAATCCTGGGGTGAGGCAGAGCTTCAGAGGGGAAAACCTGCCACACAGGATTTGTGGGGAAGGTACCTGTGTTAGGGTCTTTCTGTCACTTTGCTAAAACACCAAGACCAAAAGCAACTCAAGAAAGGGCTTTGACTTACAGCTCCAGAGAGCCAAAGTCTGTCCTGGTGCCTAAGGCACGGCACTGTGAAAGGAACCGTAGTGAAAGGAACGAGACATCAGCAGGTCACAGCGTTTCCACACACCAGAAGCAGAGAGAACAAACAGGAAGTGGGGTAACCCATCAAGGCCCACCCCCAGTAACACACTTCCTCCAGCAAGGCTCCACCTCTTAAAGATTCCACAACTCCCCAAACAGCACCACCAGCTTTGGACCTGAGTTTATGGGGGACGCTCCTCATACAAACTACCCCAGAACTCCAGTCAGGGATCAACAGGCGCAGAGGCCCTGAGGTAGAAATACTGATAGCAAGTTCCAGAAAGAGAAAGACCCCTGGATAGTAACAACCAAGAAGAGGGGATAGGGAACAGAGCTCAAATTTCACAGAACTGAAGTTTTTCTTCTACTGTCTTGGCAGGAAGCCACCAGAATTCACAGTGCTAATTCCCAATAAACACTAAATGGGTGCTTTGCCTTTGTCCCTGAATGTCTCTGAACAGGCCATTCTATCTGGGACCTCTGAGCACTGTCCCCAGGGCGCATGGCCACCTTCTGTAATCGCTCTTTGTGGGGTGGTGGCCAGCCATGTGAGCATCTTTGCCAGCTTACAAGTCAAGTGACTTTAGACAGATTATCAACCCTAAGCTTCCATTTTCTGGCCTGAAAATTAGGTCACCAGATACGGTTCTCATCTTCATGCTCAACTTGATGGGACCTAGAGTCACAGTGAAAACAAATCTCTGGGCATGCTTGTGAGGGGTTTTCTAGATCAGGCTAACTGAGGTAGAAAGACGCACCCTAAATGCTAACCATTCCATGGGCTGTGGTTCCGGACTGAATAGAAAGGTAAGGTGGGCTGAATCCAAGCCTTTCTCTTTCTCTGCTGCCCTGCCACCATGACCTCTCCATTGTGGCGATCTGGACCCCTCTGGAACTGTAGGTCAACACAAACCCTTCCTTACGCTGCTTTTTCCAGGTATCCTATCCTAACAACAATAAATATGGTGACTTACGTGAGATCCCTGTGTCAGCACAGCCCAGGGCTGGAAAAAATAAGGACGCATAGGCAGTTCTCATGAAATGAAGAGTATTTTTATAGCTCATACCAGGAATTGATCCCTCCGGTTTAAATACTTCCTAGCACAATGTACCAGAACCCCTGGCATCAGCTGTGTGGTTTTCTAGGCTGATAACAATGGATTACTGGAAACAGTCTGAAAGGCAATAGAAGTGACATGATCTGAAGGGTCTACCATTTCCCAAATAATATTATCTCTTCTGTTTTTTTTTTTTTATGCAGCATGGTAGAAATTTCTAATCTTATTCATCCAAAGTCCCTCTCTACTCTATTCTGCTTCATGTCAGCTTAAGCAGGAAGACATCAGCAGCATGACCTTCGGATGGAGAGTCAATAACTGAAAGTGTAGAGTACACGACCAGAAACGCAATCTCGGCCAGATGAAAAGAGAAGAATTAGGTAACCCACGGAATGCCACAGCAGGGTTTCTAAAGAAATAAAGACTCTGGAAGGGCTGGGGGAAGGGGGCTCCACCCTGTCTCTCTTGGTGTTTTTAGCTTGCTGCTGAAGGGCTTTGTTAAGGACCAAGCCCTATCGCCATCTCCTGGTAGAACTGAGAACTGGAAAAGAGGCCTTTTATGCAAGGACCCTCCCTGGCCTTAACAGAAATTAAGTTCAGGAGGAAAACCTGGTGATTTCGTCAGAACGGCTGTGTTTTCAAGCTCCTGTTAAGTATCTAAATGGAGAGAGCAGATAGCAAGAGTTTTGGCCACTTACAGTCCACACAGGGATGGCCCCTTCTATGCTATCACTTCCTTTGTTTCTGTAAGAGCTCATTGCTCATTGTCAGGCAGAGCCACCAGTCACCAGAGGCAGCTTGTGACAGCCCCACTCCCACCCACACATACCCATCTTAACTGCAGATCCCCCTCTACCCAAATTAGCATCCTCAAACACTTCTGCTCTCCGGAGATTCTTTACACAAAGAAATCATATTGGAATCTGCGTCCAGAGTCAGACTTTTGACCACTGCAAAGGTGCAAGGCCACGTTCACTTCCAGACCCAGAATTCCATGGTAAGGATCCATTTGGTATCTTGCCCTTCCTAGGGGAAAGAAAGGATGTCCCCCCAACACCCCGCCCTCATGGCTGCTTTCACTTTCTAAGTCATCCCCCGCCCCCCCATGGATGTTTTCACTTTCTAAGTCATCCCCGCCCCCCCCCATTGGACGCTTTCACTTTCTAGTCCCAGGTGAGACTGGGAAGTCTAGATCAAGTTGCCACCCCATTCAGCTCCTTATATACCTTCAAGTCAGGTGACTTGGCATCATCAGGTAATTTGACATCATCAGGCAGAGATCCCAAAATAGCTAGAAAAATTGATCTGCAGACTTGTTAACCAAGGAACAAACCACATTCCAAGGAATCCTGGCTTATTATTCCTTAGGAGAAATGCGCAGGTCAGTTTAGCACAAGAGAGCTTCTGGCTAGCTAGCTTCTTCAGGCTCTGCTCGACTTTGTATGTGGACTTGTGTTACAGTGTCCCGGGCCCTTCCTGTTTGCTAGGCAATATAGCCAGGACTTTGTCAGCCGTTCCTCTTCACCTCGGTAATGGCCCATGCAATTGGTGCGTGTGTGTTTTCACTTAACAGACAAAAACAAAACAAAACATAAAAAAAAAAAAAACAGGGTCAGGCTGAACGTAAGTAAATTGCCCAAGATCTGACAGCAAATTAATGGAAGAGACAGAATTCAAACTTGCACTTCCTAGTTCCTCTTGATCACTATGAAGTATCTTTCAGAGACCCAGGATTTGGGGTTTCCCCCGGCTCTCCTTATAGTGGCAGGACAACTGAAATGGAGACAATTGTCTGTAGCTGGAAGTACTCTTCAAGGCCCTGGACTGCTTGTGGAACACTGCCCATCCCTTCTCAAACTGGATGTGCCCATCAGAGCCTTCTGCCAGTCTTCCCTCAGCACAGCGACTGACCATGGTCCTTACCCAGAGCCTGTATCTTTTAGGGCCCTGCTAGTGGTTTTCTCACAGTGTCCATGCCTGATGATTGATTTCTCATGGCGATTTGCAAAAGCACAAATACAAATGCTATTAACTGGCAATAAAACCAGCCAGCCGATTCTAAAAGCCGGTGCTGGCAACTGTTCCATGGTCTTCGGGGACCTTTGGTTTGCCAGGTCCTACTAACACAGACATTTCTTTTGATGCCAAGATGCCAAGGGTGGTACCCTTGTCTTCTGCTCAAAATTTATACAAAGATGATGTCTGACTGGATGGAAAGAAGATGCTTTCGTAAGATCACAGAGAACTCTGGAGTTCTTAATGCCAGAACTACCGATCCTGGCTCAACATACAGATTTCTTTCTATTTTCAAGTAACATTATTTTTTATTATTTTTTTATTTAAAAATGCAAAGACATTTAGTCAGCATCTTTTTGTTGTTGTTGTTGTTTTTGTTTTTGTTTTTTTTTTTGAGACAGGGTTTCTCTGTAGCTTTGGAGCCCATCCTAGAACTTGCTCTTGTAGACCAGGCTCACCTCGAACTCACAGAGATCCACCTGCCTCTGCCTCCCGAGTGCTGAGATTAAAGGTGTGTGCCACTGCTGCCCGGCTTAGTTAGCATTCTTAAACCATCTGTTGGATTCCTGCACTGGACCATAAACATCAAAGATGTCCAGATACACAGACAAACCTCTTCAAGGCACTCACAACCTAGTGACACACAGGACACAGCCAGAGAGGCAGAGCCAGCAGCCACAGTCAGTGTGAGATGGAGGCTACAAACCACAGCAGCTCTTCATGCATGGGAGGGAAAAGAACAGTGGGAAACAGAAAGCCAGCAGCTACGTGGTTGCTGTGCCTGCTTTGTCCCCTGTGCCTTTTAGCTGATCTGTAAAACCCTTTTGCTCTTTTTAAAAATTATACACATTTCAGTTGCCATATTTTCACTGTGCATGGAGTGCATTTCAGAGAACGCTTCACGCAAGTACATAACTGCTTTAAGCCCCGCCCCTCTCCTTAGTCCCCTTTGTTCTCCTAGACACTTGTGATTTATGTATCTAGATAAAATCTAGGACACAAAAATGAGAGAGAACACACAGTGTTTATCTTCCTGAGTCTGACTTAATTCACTTAACATTATCTCTTGCTGTATCCATTTCCCTACAAATGACATAATTTTATTCTTTAGGGCTGAAATTTTTCCATTACGTGCACATGCACACCACATCTTTATCCATCCCTCTGCTGCAGGACATCTAAGTGGGGTCCATAACTTACCTATTTTTTTTAGATGATAATAAAATTACATCATCTCTTTCTTCCTCCAAACCTTCCCATGTCCCTGCCCCTTGCTCTCTCAAGTCCATGACCTCTTTTTCTTTCATTTTTGACGCATGCACGCATGCACACACACCCTGCTCAGTCTGTATAATGTTACTTACATGTATCTGCTTGCAGGATGAACATTTAACTATTCTTTTTAACACAAGTTTCTGAGTGTTGACTATGAATCAGGCAATACCGTGCTTACAAGGATGCAATGTTGGACCATGAATGGCTTTGTCTGGTGGATGTTATAGTGTGGTGGCAAGAGAAAGGAGACAGACAACAAGAAGTAAATGGATAAATAAACCATATGTTAGGTAAAGACAAGAGCAGCGAGGAAGAAAAGCCAGTCATGGTAAAGGGCTTACAAGTAGTGTGGCATTGGGTCTGTGACATGGGTCACTTGAGAAATTGTCATTGGTCAAATGTTATTAAACTAGGGGTGTGGAGTAAGCAAAGCCACCAAACTAAAACCTAAAGGAAGGACATTCCCAGAATGAGAAATAGCAGAACCAGGACCCTGAGATAAGATTCAAGACCTTTCAGGGACAGCGAGTAGGTGGGCGTGGTTGATCACTGTGGGTGTGGCCAGCACTGGAAGGGCCTGCAAAGAAGGCCAGGGCCAGAGCATGAAGCTCTGGGGCTTAAGAAGGCAAAACCCATAATTCATCAGTTCCTCATGAGGCCCAATCAGGGGCAAGGATACATCCTGACATATCTCCTATTCACACGTGGTCAAGCACAGCAGTGCAGACAGGTCAAACAAACTTGTTTAGGGGAATGAAACGTGTGTCTTGTTATCTCCTGTAAACAATAGCTTCAGCCTTTCAGGAACTCTCTGTCCTTGGGCAAGGGGCTTGCAGGTCAGAGGTATTTTTGCTTCATGGATCTCTTAGGCATAGTTATTAAAACTTAAAATGTAACTTTGGCTCTCACAGTGCCACCAATGTTAAATAAATGCAATTATTAATAATAAAAATAATAAAAGTTAATTGAATTTCCTAGAAGTCTGCTGAGGTAGAGCAGAGCAAATAGTGGGAGGTGAGAAACTCAGCTGGAGATTCGTGTTTTGTCATAAAATTCATGTAAATGCGGCCTTCTCTTCCAGACCCCTCTGTAAGTACTTAGCAGCAATGGTTTGTCTTCTTCGGTGGGTGAAGACGATCATCTTGTGAAAACACGAGCCGTTGTCAGTCTGAGCTGGGTTACTGCTGCAGTCAGGAGATCTTTTGCCTCTTAACCATCTCTGAGCATTAGCAGACTTGACTGTGGGCAGCATGCACAATATGGAGGAGTCAAAGCCACTGCACATGTCTGGGTAATCTCCCTCAGTGTTGCATGCTCATAGAAGGCGATGTTGTTGGAAAGAAAAAGAAAGCGACCACAGGAAGTGGGTATTTCTGTTCCCCGGACAGCATTCCCAGCTGAGCAGCCATGTTCCTGATCTTCTGTTTGTTTAATGTCTGACAATTCCTTGGCTTGTACCACAGTGGATTTAATTACTTGGGCATACACAGTTACCCACACAGATAAGGAAATGTGTTTATTTGGATGAGGATGAGAGAAACTGAAGCATCCATGCACCCAAGACAGAAGCATCAATACCACTGTGACTACATAATGCGCTATTAAAAACGTTTGGGGGACTTTACTGTTTTTCCTTCCAATTCAGAGCTGGTACAATGGCAGGCTTTTTGGCTGATAGGAGAAGGAAGGGAGCCAGCCATATCTGGAGCTAGTGATGCTGGAGGTTGAGCAGGCTGCTGCTGCCCTGCAGTGGGGAGTGCTGAAACAGCAGCCGGAGAGGAGGATTCACCAGCTGCCCGCCAGTGAGGAAACAGAAAATATTGACTGTCTACAATTCCTACTTTCTATTCACTCTCATGAACAACATAACAAATAGTGAGTGCAGGACGCCTTCTACTATTCCAACTGTGCTGTGCGGTGTAAAGTGTGCGGAGAATGTGGTGAAAGGGAAATATTTCACACGTCACTCTACCTCGTTTCCTGGATTGCTAGCTTTTGCAGGATTTATAATAAGATCAGTCTTTAGAGCCAAATCTACATATGGCTTCCGTGTTTTTCTTATATTGTTTGCTTATTTGAGTAGTCCAAGAGATGGACGTTCTTACGATGCTGGGTCACATCCATGGACTCAGGGAGACAGTTTTGTACTAGAAACTTAGTATGCTAAATCCCAAGATTTGTTGCTTTGGGGTGTAAATGAGGCTATCTCAAACACTGATAACTTTTGTTCTTGGTTTTTTGTTTTGTTTTGTTTTTTTGTTTTTCAAGACAGGGTTTCTCTATGTAACAGTTCTGGCTGTCCACCTTCCTCTGCTTCCCGAGTACTGGGATTAAAGGTGTTCACTATCACTGCCCAGTGACAACTTTTGTTCTTACAGAATTCTCCACCCACCCATTTTTTTTTATTAAGCTAAACATAACTTTGATGCAGAATCCTTCTACCCAAACTCTATTAAGAGTTATTATTAGTCAAGTAAAGGTATTTGTTTAAAACACAAATTCGATTTTTAGTTTTATTATTATTTGTTTACATGTATATGTCTCCTGTGTGTGTGTGTCTGTGTGTATGTGCCTGTGCATGTATCTATGCCCGTGTGCGTGTGTCTGTGCCCGTGTGTGCATGTCTGTGTCTGTGCCTCTGTATCTGTGTGCAGGTTCATGTGGATGTGGAGATAAAGGCCAATGCCAGGTGTCTTCTTTTGTCGTTCTTTCCCATGTATTTCTGAGACAGAGTCTCTCTCTGACACTATAGTGCACCAATGCTGAAACACTAACTGGTCAGGAAGCTCCAGGGACCCTCCAGTCCTTGAATCCCCAGTACCACAGTCCTGGCCTTTGACACAGATTCTGAGATCTAGACTTGGGTCTTCACACTTAGATGAGAGCCCTTTGCCAACTGATCTATTCACACAGCCCTTTAAACATCTTTTACTTTTGGATAGTGATGGCAACAATATTTTTTATTTTTTTCTTTCATCTTCTATTAAAAAGTAAAGGAGAGCTGGGTGGTGGTGGCGCACACCTTTAATCCCAGCACTCGGGAAGCAGAGGCAGGCAGATCTCTGTGAATTCAAAGCCAGCCTGATTTAAAAGAGCTAGATCCAGGACAGGCCCCAAAGCTACAAAGAAACTCTGTCTCAAAAAAACCAAAAAAAAAAAAAATAGTAAAAGAGGTTGGTTTAGCCAATGGCAAGTTCATTATAAAACTTTCTCCATCTTCCTATGCTCTAACAGAATGTCTGAGGCTGGGTGTCTTACTTAGGGTTTCTATTGCTGTAAAGAGACACCATTACCATGACAACTCTTTTAAAGAAAACATTTCCTTGGGGCTGGCTTACAGCTCAGAGGTTCGGTCCATTTCACCATGGTGGCATGCAGGCAGACATGGTGCTTGAGAGGTAGCTGAGAGTTGTACATCTTGTGCAGGCAACAGGAATTGAAAAGAACTAGGCGTAATTTGCACATAAAGACTTCAAAGCCCATCCCCACAATGACACAAGCAAAACCACACCTACTCCAACAAAACCACATCTCCTAGTAGTGCCACTCTCTGTGAGCTTATGGGGGCCAATGCATTTAAACCACCACATTCCACTCCCTAGCCCCCACACGCTTATAACCATACCATAATGCAAAATGCATTTAGTCTAACTTCAAAAGTCTCCATAGTCTGTCACAGTCTCAACGTTTTAAAGCCCAAAGTCTCTTCTGAGATTCCTGTAATCTCTTGACTATAATACTCTATAAAATAAAAATAGAAAAATTAGATCACATACTTCCAACATAACAGCACAGAATATATACATTACCATTCCAAAACATAGGTAAGGGAGCATAGTAAGGAAATGGATCAAAGCAAGACCAAAAACCAACTGGGAAAACTCCAAACTCTGCATTTCTGTGTCTAATGTCAAAGTGTTCTTCAGATCTCCAATTCCTTTCATCTTTGTTGACTGCAACACCCTTCTGTCTCTTGGGCTGGTTCCACTCCCTGATAGCAGCTCTCTTCAGCAGGTATCCCATGGCTCTGGCATCTCCAACATCTTGGGATCTCCAGCGCAATCCAGGCTTCAACTTCACAGTTTCATGCAATGGTCTCTCCGGTCCTCCATTCAGGGACACCCTGACACAGGCCTGGTCTCAGCGGCTGTCCTTAGTCATAGAGGAGAATTCCATAATCCATTTCTTTTATCCTTGACTCTAAAGCCAGAACCACATGGCCAAAGCTGCCAAGTTCTGCTGCCTCCTGGGCCTGGAACATGGCCCCCTTGTTCAACTACATCTTCACGAGCTTTCTGTTTCTGATGGTTTCTTTCATGGCCTAAGTTTGACTGTGCGGGAACTTGCACTGTACACCAGGCTGGCCTCAAACTCAGAGATCTGCCTGCCTGTCTCCTGAGGGCTGGGATTAAAGGTGTGGGCTATCACTGCCCAGCTTTAAGCTTTTCTTTAATTCCTTTTTACAAGTTGGAAACTTAGCTGGGTGACTTCTTGCCCTGGGGTCTCTACTCTCTTTATTCTATTTCTTAATCTATTTATCTCCTTGAACATGGTACTTAGCTCTATTTCACTCCCTAGTGCTCTTTTCTCCTCAAATTGTACTTTATATATTTTTCCTTGCTTGGCTTGCTCCTTTTCATTATAAATCTGTAAAAGAGGGACGATTAATAGCCACACAACAGAGTCAAGAGAAGGCTGGTCTGAGATTCCCTCTGTCAATGGAATTAATTCAAATCTCTTCACTTTAGCCTCAGGCAGACTCCTCAGACAAGGGCAAAAAGCAACCACTTTCTTCACCAAATATCACAATATCTCTAGGGAGCATACTAAAATCCTTCTCCCCTGAAACCTCTTGACCCAGGCCCCCACAATTCAGATCTTCCATGCTCTTACTAGTATGGCCCATTAAGAAGTGCTTAAAGTAGCCCACTTTCCTAATAAAGACCAAAGTCTAAATTCTTCCAAACAAAACATGATCAGGCCTATCACAGCAATAACCCAGTGCCTGGTACCAACTTCTGTCTTAGTTAGGGTTTCTATTGCGCTATGACCATGGCAACTCTTACAAAGCAAAGCATTTGACCGGGTGGCCTTCAGTTCAGAGGTTCAGCCCATTATCATCATGGCGGGGCATGGCAGCATGCAGGCAGACTTGGTGCTTGCTAGAGAGGTAGCTGAGAGTTCTACATTTTGTGCAGGCAACAGGAAGTGAACAGAACTAGGTGTAACTTGAGCATAGGAGACCCCAAGGCCCACCCCCACAGTGACACACTTCTACCTGCAAGGCTACACCCACTTCAACAAGGTCACACCTCCTAATAGTGCCACTTCCTATAGGCTTATGGGGGTCGATTACATTCAAACAATCACACTGAGTAATTGATAAAGATGCTTATTTTAACTCACAGTTGTGGAAATCCAAGAGTACAGTGCTGACATTTGTAGGTGTGACCTCAGGCTGTTCTATATACCACAGAAAAACAGAGCAAGCCCAGAAAAGAGTGAGAACGAATTTCTATTTTTAAAAAATGCAAAACCAGCACTAATCCCATCATGAGGACCCTGATCCCATAACCCAAATGTTTCTCACTAGCCCTACCTCCCAACACCTCAACATTGAGCCCCATGAGTTTTGGTGGGAAACAACCATGTTCAAACCAAGTTCTGTGTTAAGTTGTAAGTCTGGGACTAAATCTAAACAAAGGGTCACAGCATCTTCCTACACAGAGTGCTCAGTTCTTCCTGGAGACAATTTCAATCAAAATTTCTACAATACTGCCACCCAGGAGCTATATTGGTCAACACTTTTCTCAGAACACCTTCATGTCTCCTCCAGCCCTTTCACTGAAGTATTCAGTTTGAAAATTTATTGGGGATAACCCACCCACCCCTTCAGTACAGGGCAGTTCCGCTGGCATCCTGAAGATACATTAACAAGTGGAAATTTTCAATGATACATTGAGGGGAAAAAAGTAAAGAATCAGATAGTTCAGGGGCTGGAGAGATGGCTCAGTGGTTAAAGAGAACTGGCTGCTCTTCCAGAGAACTCGGCTCCCTTCCTAGCATCCACGTGGTGGTCCACAACCATCTGTAACTCCAGGTCTAGGGTATCCGATGCCCTCTTCTGGCCTCCAAAGGCACCAAGCTTGCAAGAGGTGCACAGACAAACAGGCCAGCAACACGACCATACACATAAAAAAAAATTTTAATTTAGATAGTAGTTCAATTATTTTCAGCTAAATAATATTGCCATCCAAGTTCATGTACACATACACTATTCAAACACATATAATTCATTCATGCAAATAAAATATGTACCCTGGAATTTGGAGGGAAAAATAACCTCACTTTATCTTCCTTAGGTTTAAAATAAAAGGCATTCCATGGAAATTCATTAAATGCATAAACTCTCATTCTGACTTCAGTGGCTTGCCAAAGAAAAAGACAATAATGCGTATTTTTTTGCTCTTAAGAGCAACAAGAAAATAAGGCAACTTGAGACTTTATAGATTTTTTTAAATCATGTGAAGTACCACTGCACATTTCAGCAAATAGGAAAATGACCACTTTGTGTTCTTTTCCAGTTTCAACTGCAGAAACCGGTTACAGGCTCCTGTCACCCCCAAACAACAGATCCGCCAGGAACAGGAACTCGGCAGACGCTGATAGAGGGAATTTTAATTTAATCTACTGCCATAAATTACACAAATGTGTCCGTGCCTTAGAAGCTCCCTGGAGGGGATGTTTCTGCAGAAATAAAAAGGAAATGTGATTTGGAAAAACGTATTTTAGCTAATTATCTCTCTGCATAAGGAAGCTAAGGTTGCCGTAAAATAAATTTTGCATTCCAGACTGCAGCCAGGGGAGAGACACGCCTGTAATCTCCTCATTGCTTTGGCTGTCACAATGGAACCACTCAGAGCTCCAATGGGAATCACCCCAAATTATAAGGCAGGGGCTGGCATCGCCCTGCATGGTATTATCTATTAGACAGCGCTGCAATTTGCAACCCAGCCATACTACAATAAATGCAGATTCGGCAAATCCTCCACTCAGGAGTGAGAGGGGCTCTCAGAAACCAGGGCAGGAAATGTTAGTAAGGCAGTTCCGGAAAGCACAGGGGAAAATATCTGCCTCCTTTGCTCCATTCCAGATCTTCCAGGCCAAGAGTAGCTCTTTGCTGGGCTGTCACAAGCACTTACACTATTTCTGGGTGGGAATTTAAAAAGGACCTAAAAGGCTAGAGATTTTGCAAAATACATTCAGCAAAACTTCACTTAATTGAAATTCCTCTAATATAAAACAAAAAAATATTGACTGTGGAGATGCCAAATCCAAAAAAAAATCGGCCGTTTGACTGACAACAGTGTAATGGCAGATGTTCTAAATTCATCCTGGAGCGGCGATCCCAGTTCTTAGATGCTCCCTGGACACCCTACAAGTTAGGAGCTCTGATAAGTCTACAAGTTCAACTCGACAGCCAAAGAAACCAGTCAACTCGTCATTCTTGTACCGAGTATATGGACAGATGGAAATTTAAATCACCTTCACAAAAACTATCATCTTCTTCTATTCAAGAAATATCTGTTGACAGTCTGGGGGTGCATGGTGCTCAGTGTAAATATGTATGTATGTATGTGTGTGTGTGTATGTGTGCATGCACATATGTATTCAAACACACACATATATAAATATATATATATGAATAAATCTTCCCACGATTTCATCATC
Organism: Ondatra zibethicus; assembly: GCA_004026605.1. Lineage (NCBI taxonomy): Eukaryota > Metazoa > Chordata > Mammalia > Rodentia > Cricetidae > Ondatra > Ondatra zibethicus. The sequence goes on from PVIU01001725.1 coordinate 109,117, forward strand.
TCCTCCAGGAAGCCTTCCAGCTTCACTTGCCCATCCTGACCTATTCAGCATTGCTGTCAAGGTGTCACTGTGCTGATCTGGCTGGCTTGGAACTCACTAGGTAGACAGGCTGGCCTGCAGCTCGTGACGATCTGCCTGCTGTGTGCTGGGATTAAAGGTGTGCACCACCACGCCCAACTTCTTACTGATTCACTTTTAATTTAAGTTTCTTTTATCATTATTAGATAGCATGTCCTCATCATAAGAAATCTGGAAAACAAAGAAAAATAGAATAAGGCGGGAAAGTCATCCACAGTCCCACCAAGTAAAATAACTGATAAAATACTTAGTGTGCTTAGTTGAAATTTTTTACATAATTGCAGTGATGTGTAAGAAGGCATCCTGAAAAATACACAGTACCATAGACCAGTTAGAACTGCTGAACAGAATAATTACCCGATAATAACAAATAGGTAATCTTCTCAGATTCTCATAGAACATTCTCCAGAGAAGAAAATATATAAAGGAACTGGTGCCACAACTCATTGGGTAAAGAAATCTATGGCTGTGCCTGAGTTTACTCCCTGGAACCCATGTGGTGTGAGGGAGAGAGCCAATTCTGGTAAGTTACCCTTTGACCTCTACACCTGTGTCGTAGCATGTAGAGCACACAGGTACACACACACACACACACACACACACACACTGACACAAACAAATTAGAGTAATTTAAAGACGTATTATACAAAGGACTAGGGAGATGACTCAGTGGGTGAAGTGCTTGCTGTACAAATCTAAGGGCCCAAGACTGGATGCCCGGCACCCATGACAGCATAGGTGAGAAACCCTTGCAACTGGAGCATGTGGGGCAGACAGGAGAACGCTGGTCTCAGCAGCAGCCAGCCTGCTAATCAGTAGGCATTTTAGTCTCCATGAGAGACCTTCAAAATGTAAGATAGAGAGCAATAGAGGAGCACCTCGGACTTTTGTTTCCTGCACAGACATGCGCACACTCTCTCTTTCTCTTTCATTTATCTCTTGTATGATCATCTCTCATGCCCAAACCTGCAGGAGAATTGTCTATATTCTGTCAATCATGATTTAAATAAATGCTGATTGGCCATTGGCCAGGATGTATAGGTGGGACAACCAGACAGGAAGTAGAGGCGGAGCAAGGAGAATTCTGGGAAGCAGGAAGCTCCCTTGGCACTCCTGCCTGGACCACCGAAGAAGCAGGATGTGACCTGCCCCGCTGAGAAAGGTACTGAGCCATGTGGCTAACATAGATAGGGATAATGGGTTAATAAAAGCTACAAGAGCTAATAAGAAGCCTGAGCTAATGGGCCAATCAGTTTATAACCTAATGTAGACTCTGAGTGATTTTCTTTGGGACCTAATGACTGTGGGACCTGGTGGGAGGACAGAAACAAACCAGGCCTTCCTACTACACAAACCCATATATTAGCAGAATTTTCTGTGCTGCAGTTTTAAAGTTTTTTATGTTTTTACTTGTTATTTTCTTTAATATGTTACTCTAATGTTGTTTACATATTTTTTCGTCTCTTGGAAAATCTTTTTTTCTCTCTCCTTGGGTTGCTTTTTTCTTCCCTGTCCCCTCTGTTACTCCTCCTTTTCCTCTTTCTACATGTAATAGCTCTGTTCAATCGATTCCTTTCCCATACGCTTACGTTTTTGTTTGTTATTCCCCTTTTTACATTTATCTAATTTTGTTAGTTTTTTTTTAAAATTCATTACTGGAATTTTTAAGTTTTATTTTATGTGTATGTGTGTACATGTCTGTGTGAGTATATGCCACATTTATGCAATGTCCATGGAGGTCAGAAGACGGCATCAAATCCCTTGAAGCTGAGGTTACAAGTGGTTGTGATCACCTAATGTGGGTGCTGGGAATCGAACTCCCGTCTTCTGGAAGAGCAGCAAATGCTCTTAACTGTTGAACCATCTCACCAGCTTGGAGAATATTTTATTTTTGTCTTCCTTTTTATTCTCTTTTCTTGCTTTTCCCACACCCCACCTATAACATTCTCCATTGCTCGTCCTCCTCCTCCTTCAGTCTTGTTAACCTTGTGTTTTCCTTCTCTCCCCTTCCCAGTCTCCTTCCTCTCTCTCATTCACTTGGTTTCCATAAATACCATTTCACCTCACAGCAGTTTTGCCATATCCTGTTCTACTGTGCATGTTTTCTGTGATTGATTTTAAGTATGCGTCTGCTTTTTGTGTGCTCCACTGTTGCTGCTGCTCTAGCCGCCTTTTCCTTCCTGGTGAACAGCACTGGGAGCTGAGCACTGGGAGTTGTGCAGGGTAGATGTGCACATCCAGGGTAGATGTGCAGGCAGCAGGCTGCCTCGCCCCAAATCCAGCACAGCCACCCAAGGCAGCAGCTGCACAAACTACCACATGAAAGCAAGAAATGGAAAATGACAAGGGACAGCAACTCCCTAACAACTGTACTCAAGATACTGAAGGAAATAAAATACCAACTTAAGTTTTTGTGTTTGGTTTGTTTGTCTGTGTTTGGATAAAAATAATCAGTTGGGGGACAGAGAGATGGCTCGTGAGTTAAGAATTCTTACTACTCTTGTAGAGGACCTGGGTTCAGTTCCCAACACACACACAACATCTCACCACTATCTACAGTTCCAGATCCAGGGGATCTGATCCCTTTTCAGACCTCTTCCAGCCCCCACATGCACATGATGCACATAGGTACACTCACTCACACACACACACACACACACACACACACACACACACACACACACACAAGTACATACATATAAATAAATAATTTTTAAAAGACCATTGAACTGAAAGAGAATACCAACATGAATTCGATCCTTCAGACCCTAGAAGAAAGCCAACAATATAAAGGGAAAAGTCAGTAAACTGGGTGAGAAAACCCAACAATATGAATGAGAAAGTCAGTGACCTGGGAGAAAAAAAGTGCATTCAAATGTATCAATTTACCTGTTGGTAGCATTCAGGTTGTGTCACTTTTGTTTTGTGTTATCACTCAGTGTACCTCTCTGTGTTTGTGTGTAAATACGTGCGTGTGTGTGCACAAAACAATTCTCTTCTTTCTATAGGAAAAAATCTCCAAACCAAACATAAAAGTTGCAGCAAAACTTTATTTTGCTTGACAATAAAAAGGTCTTTATGTTGGATTAAACATCCTGGTTAGAAAAGAATATAATTCTTTCTTAGTTCTAAGTTATCAGCCTGTGGCCATATCTTCGTTTTCAGACATGTACACCGAATACAAACTCCAGAGGCTGGAACGACGGCTTGGTGGTTAAAAGCCCCGGTTGCTCTGCAGAGGATGTGGCTTTGTTTACCAGCATCCACATCAGGTGGCTCACAACTGCTTGTAACTTCAATTCCAGCATCTCCAAAGCTCAGTGGCCTCCACGGGGAATGGTGTGCATGTAGTTCACATAAACACATATAGGCATACATTTGTACACATAAATAAAAATAGTAGCGAATAGTTTTTTAAAACTACATATCTCAAACACTCACCAAGCAAAGATTTCTATTCCACACATCCTGAGGTCAGGGTATGCACAGACATACGTCCTCACAGGAAGTTAGCATGGAGAAGAAGGCAGCTGAGGGGGCACTGCCAGCCACACTTTACCTGTGACTCCAAAAATCCTCTGACAAGAAAGGGTCCCAGCTGGGTTTCAGGGTCAGAGCTCAGCCATGTTTGGGGTCAGGCTGAGATCAGAATCACAATTCCTCTCTGCTGATTCTGGTGAGCTGAAACCAGTTTATCTGGGGGGCGGGGGGATAAGAAGGGACTTGAATGAAGTGGTTTCTGAACTTTTACCTTGGCTGAGAATAAATCTGTATTGCTCTCATACCCAACAGATAACTGTTTATTTTAAATGTTTGGGTTTCCCTCTTTATTGCTCTCTCCCTCCCTCCCTCCCGCCCTCTCTCTAGCTCCTTAAGCTACTTCAGTTTTAAATGATGTCTAGTTTATCATAGCATATAGACATTCTAAAAATAACCAGCCCTATACCTCTACTGGTTTCATAAGTGAGCATAAGAATTTCCCATCCCATGTGCCGTGGGCAATGGGGAAAGGTATGTTGTTTAAGTGTGTTTGCACATGCACATGTGGGACACAGATACAGGAAGGTAGAAATGTGCCCTAGCACCAACATGGCTGACAGCTAAAGTGTTGGATCTTAGATGCTCCTGGTTCATCAACATGAAAAGACAGGAAGGGAGACCACTGAAATACCCCTTCAGCCATGCAAGGCCACAGCCAATTAGCCCGGCCTGATAATTTACAGATTAGATTACTCTCATGTGCAGTCTGTCAGAAGCAGCAATGCTACTCATTATTCCAGAGTGCTGACTAATACACTAGTTAATTTGTTATTATCATTTTGCCATCCCCCCCACTTTTCAGATTGGCCCATCCTGGCACACATAGAAAGAAGCTAACAATATTTTGTGCTGTTGGGATCCTGACCTGCCATGTGAAAGGGACTGAACTGGTCCCTCTTATTCTTGCCAGCTTCCTGCTCAACCCTAAAATCCACCTTCGTCTGGGAGTCTCTCACCAGCTATGGAAATATACAAGGCAACTTAGACTCTAAACTTTTAATCAACAGAGTGAAAAAACAGGGAGACAACACTCTTAAAATTTGCAAGAAGTGAAAATGAGCACTGTGACCAGCGTGAGGGAGCAGAAGCAACTGGGCTCTGTCGTCTCATTACTCCAGGAAGCCTCTAATTCCAGGATGACACCATCCTGGTAACCCCAGGTCACATTTCCGATCCTAACAGGAAATGACAAACTATCTTGCTGACGGTTCCATTATATTGATTCAGGTAATGAAGTGGCAGTTTCCCAAAATAGTGTCGGAGTGTTCTTAGCAAAAAGGAGAGGGAGGAGGGGGCAAAGCGCACGCTATACGCACCCCAGTTTGCACGGAAGCTCCTGTTCTGGCTTAATTTTTGTTACTGTGACAAACTATCCTTTAAAACGCAACCTCGAGGAGAATCAATACCATGTCATGGTCTGTTATTTGGGGGAACTCAAAACTCAGAACAGGAACTCAAGAGCAGAGAGAATAAATACACAGATCCTTACCTACCTGCCTGCCTGCCTTTCGGTCTGCCCCTCCACCTGCCTTTGACTAGCCTCCTTCACTCATACAGTCTAGGGTCCAGCTCGATGAAAGGTGCCATCCACAATGGGGTGGATTTTCCTACATCAATCAACCATCAGGGCATTCCCCCACAGATACAACTGCAGGGCAGCCTAATCTACATAATTCCTCATCCTCTTCCCAGAAGATTGTTGGGCATGTCAAGCAGGCAGTGAAAACTATTCAGCATGCTGTCTTTTCTAGACTGATTTGTAGGATTCTTTAAGGGACATCGTTCAGAACTTTTGCTTTTGGTGTTTCCAGGGGTGGGTCTCTCTGAAGCCTCCCCAGCCTGCACACTGTGTTTGTTGGTTTGTTTATCCTATGACCTTGCTCCTCCTACCCCATATGTCACCTCCCCCGGGACCACAGACTAATCATATGATAGACCTTGCATCTTCTGTCTACTCTATTGGACGTTTTTTCTGTATCTGAGATGGAAAAGTTTCTCAAATGTGTTCTTATCCAGGCTGGTTTTTATGTAGAAACAGTTATGTCCGGATTATGGTGCCATGCTCTCCATTCTCTCTTCATAGAGTTTGATTCCTATTTCACAACTTAGTGTCCCAATGAATTCCTTTATGGCAGATTCTAGACCACTTCCCACTATTTTCTCCTAAATCTTCCTCCAGTAAAGATGGACCTTTCTAGATTCAAAGACACGGTTCCTTACCCCTATTCTGTGGTGTTTATAATTGGGAGCATACTTAGTATGCTATTTGTTCATGTTTTCTCATTCTCAGGTGTGGCGAATCTATCCAGGGTTGGTGATAGCTCATGGGTAGGCAGATCTGTGACAGACACCTGAAAAAGACGAGGATATATATATATATATATATGATTCCGGAGGTTTTGGCCCATGCTCAGCTGGATCCATGAGATGAAACAGCAAGATGCCAGGAACAAGGTATGTCATACATATGTCAACTAGCTTGATTTAGCTATTCCATGATGTCTATCAAAATAGATTGAGCATCATAATCTATACATTTTTGACAATTAAAAATAAAAAAAATCAGAGCTGAAACATCTGTATGCACATAAAAACTATTAGTTAGCTTTCGAGATTTCTTATCATCCTCGTTTGTGCATTCTTAAAGGATAAACCTCTCCAGAAGTGCACATGCGCACACAACACAGAGAGAGAGAGAGAGAGAGAGAGAGAGAGAGAGAGAGAGAGAGAGAGAGAGAGTTCCAATAACAACTTGCAGTGTCATCTTCCAGCGGTAGAGGGCAGTGGAGGACCAAGCTCTGTAGAGCCTAGCAGCAGCCCTTAAAGAGAATCCCACAAAGCTAGCCTGAGCTTCAAGTTAGTGATGTCTCCGTTCACAGGTTCACCGCGAGGTCAAAGACTCCGTGCTCCCAAAGACCAGGCCTGTTTCCTGCGCTTCCTGTATGCGTCAGACTTGAATAGCAAGAGGCTCTGAAGTCAAGACAACCAAGCTCTGCCAAGGCAGCTTCTGGGTTCTGCCGCCGCTCTGAGTATTCCCGTTTAACCTGTTGCATGGCTGATCCACACCTGTCTGACACCTCACTCATTGCCACACACACCAAATTTCTTTCTTTCTTTCTTTCTTTTTTTGGTATTTCTCAATGAAATTTTATTTATTTATTTACAAATATGATTTTAGTTGAAACAGATACTACCCTCCTCCCTTTCCTCCTTCCAGCCCCTTTCAGGAACCTTTCTTTCCTTGGGGGTGGGAGAGCTCTATCATTGGAGGCCATCAGAACCACCAGTTTCTCAATATTGAATTGTTTAAATCTTTCTCCTTTGTTTTATTTGCTTTCTTTAAAAGTTTATTTTTTTTCCGCTTGCATGGGAGCTCATATATGCATCCGTAGTAAAAAAAATATTGCATGTTACAAGTGACTATCACTTTCTCAGAGCCCCAAATCATAGAACCTCCCTAGAGGTAACTGTATTTACCAGTTCACCTTGAATCCTTCCTGACACGTTCTGTGGGTTGGTATTCATAGTCATATCCAGGAATATTCTATACATGGATATTCATATGCTAAAACCGACCAAATACACAGCTTCAGCTTTCTGGTGTTTGTTGTTGGGCCCTGATCAGCTAAAACCTGCCAAATCTAGCTTACCACTTGTTTTCATAGGAACTCTGAGCAAAGAATTGGCTTCTGCAGTTTCTTATGTCTAAAGAAAAAAATCTAAAAAGGAGGGATTATTACAACATGGAAAATAATACAAAATTAAATTTTTAGTATTCAATTCAATTGGAATATCACTCCATTCATCAGCTGGTATGTTTTGTGTATAACCATGTGTATGGCCCTTAAAGCCAAAATATTTGCTCTGTCTACTATTTTTCCAGAAAAAAAGCACACTAAACTCTATTGAAGAACATTAATTTATAATTATTCTAATTTTAGTCTGTAAATATAATATTGTATGGGCTCTGAATGTAAAGCTGAGAACCAGAACATTGCAGCAGATTTACTTTTTAAGTATGATTAAAACAAATTGATTTATTTTATAGTTTTGATCCAAAACTGTACGGAAAGTGTCTGGGTAAGGGTTAATGAGAGATGGTATTTAGAATTGAACAACTTACCAATGTTGTGACCCCAGAGTTGCCCCAAATTCCCCTGAAAAAATGCTCACAAGAACATGTAGCTACAAAATATTTCTGATCAGAACAAACACACCCACACAGTTTGTGTGCACCTGAGTGTGAATGTCTACAGGGGCCAGAAGAGGGCAACACATCTCTGGAGGCAGAGTTAAGGGTGGTTGTGAGCAGCCTGACACGGGTGCTGGGAACTAGGCTCAGCCTCTCTCCAAGCACAGTGTATGTTCACAGTTGCTGGGCTATCTCTCCAGCCTCCCAAACAACATTCCTAAATTGATTTTTTTAAAAAACTGAAAAATATGGTTGTATAAGCAAGAGCTGTTTTTGTATAACAGTTTCCTCAGAGATTGAAACATTCCATTCTGTAGGGAAGCTCCTTAAGCAGGAAGGTAAACAACTCACATAGCTTCAGGAGGTTCCTGAAACTAACAAGATTCACTAGGTCCCTCCCTCCCAGAGTAGACAAGACAAGTTGAAAATAAAATGACTCTCGGATGAGCTCGGCTGCGAAGAAGACTCTAAGACAAGAAGAGATGCCTAGAAGAGGGTTAGAACAACTGAGCCCCTTGGAAGGGACACTATCCAACCTGTTGAGCTGACAGCAGGCTATCCAGTGTGCTCCAGGTTCCCAGCTTTCGTGAGCTGTAACCCATGTTGGAGTGGGCTTTGATGATGTAACTGTCTTTGAGTCATTTCTGCTCCTGTAAATAATCCCTCACCCATATTCCTGTAAGTAACCAACTCATAGTTTTCCGAGTTGAACTGTGGTGGTATCCATATTTTGATTTGTCATGGGCTCGCTTGTAATGAGTCTTTTTCTGTTTCGCCAGCCAGCTCCCAAATAATGACATGGAGACTTATAATTAATTATGAAAGCTTGGCCTACAGCTTAAAGTTTGCTCCTAACTACCTCTTATAAATTAGATTAACCCCATTTATATTAATCTACATTTTATCACATGGCATTACCTCTCTTCCATCTTGTACCTCTTGTTTCCTCTCCATATCGCCTGGTGTCTCCTGTGTGCCTAGATTCCTCTGCCTCTTCCTTTCTCTCCCCAGAAATCCCACCCATACCCCCTCCCTAACTGTTGATCATTCAGCTTTTTATTACACCAATCACAGCAAAACACCTGCACACAGTATACAAATGTCCCACAACACTCCCTATTTGGGGTGAGTAGATGTATATACTGCATCTCCCCAAGAGAAGTCTTCTCACGCAACACCTGCATAATGACCACACCAGTTGGCATGCCAACACAGATGGAGGAAATTTCACAAGGCCCCACTCCTAGAAGAGGCAAACAATGGCTGCTGAGATAGGCAGGGGCAGTTTTCTCCATGGACAAGCCCCTGTTAGGTTATCAAGTTCTAAGTGGTCGGCCCCTAAACACAGCTACACATATAAGCAACACTAAATGGAATCAAAAGGGTATGTGGGGGGGAGCATGCATACTCATGTGCATGCATACCCACATAAAACAATAATTGAAGAAGGGGTCACGAATGTTGGGGGATACAGAAGGAGTTGGAGGGAAAGGAAAAGGTGGAAATAACAACTATTGAAAGGACATTAGTGCACTTAGCCATGTGGCTCTGGCAGGCCTTGTCCTTCTCCACATTCACTCTGCCTTGCTAAAAACCATTAGCTTACAGTCCTAAAGCTAGCCACCAAAGTCTATTCCCTTATTTGGTCAAGTCTTCCTCCTGAGGCTGACTACCAAGGTCCAGTTATTGGAGTATTGAAATCTAGCAAACAGAAGCCCCTTTGGCTCACCTAATTAAAACACTCAACTAAAATTAAACACCTCATCCTAACACAGGGTCTCCCATTTTACCTTTATAAACCACCATTTGCCCTTGTGCCACGTCTGTTTCCTCTCTATACAGAGGCAGCCCTTTGTCTTTCTGGGACAGGTGCCCCTTCCTCCTTTTCCTTATCCCCGCCCCCTTCTTCCTCATCCCCATCTCCTTTCCCACCACATCCTAGTCCATTCTAACACAGACCTTACCTTTTCTTCCTCTCAAAAATTACACCTGCAAGTTCATTTGCTGCTGTTTTTCTGCCTGAGTCAGAAAACAGCCACTTTAACTTTTCTTCCCTGCTTAATAAAGGATCTCTCTGTAAAAGCAGGTGTTTGGGTGTGGTTTGTGCCTAACCTGGGTCCAGGAGGGAGCCCCTGCTGTGAAAGGGGGGAGTACCCTTCAACTATAATAACTGAGAAATTCTCAAAAAAATAGAAAATGGACAAAAATTCTGAATAGTGAAAAAATATACACTGATAAATTGTCCTACAGAATATAGTAAAAATTTCCAATACCAACAGCAATATGCATATGCATAGATAGGTAGATAGATAGATAGATAGATAGATAGATAGATAGATAGATAGATAGATGATAGGTAGGTAGGTAGGTAGATAGATAGATAGATAGATAGATAGATAGATAGATAGATAGATGACAGCTGGATGGATGCATAGATGGACAAACAGACAGGTAGGTAGATGTTTATTTCCCTCATAGCCTTGCAAACATAACCAATTATCATCAATCTGGTGAAGAACTTACTTAAGCATTCCCCTAAAGATGAATATTTAAGTCCTGTTTATATGTCATTTCCAGAGAATGAGCATCTTTTCATATTTATTGACCATTTTACATTTCTTCCCCACCTGTTAATGCCCCTGTCTATGAAAACAAATCTATCTTAGTATCCTTACATTTCTAATTCCCATATTTCTAGAGGTGGCAGGCTTCTTCCATATTTACCAAGCATTTTTATTTCATACTCTGCAAATTGCCTATTTATGCCCTTTGCCATTTTTTCTATTGAGTTGCTTGTCTTATTATTGAATTTTGAGATTTATTCTTGTTTAAGGGTCTCAAAGTGTGCCAGTTTTTAGAATGCAAACATAATCTGATGCCACAATCTAAATTAAATCCTTGTCCAAGACAGTCCTGGGGTTAGCACATTGCCCTGTGTCTGTGTTGTACAGCTCCAATAAAGAACAGAAAATTGCCAGGTGATAAATGAGTTATCTTGTCCAGCAAAAGCCACATGCCTCCTTTATCTTCCTCTAAATAAGCTGCTCAAAGAAGAAGGGAAATTGATCATTAAAAGTAGCTGCTGGTTTTATCAGCAGGAATCAATAACAACGTAAATCAATTTGGAGCTGTATTAGTCAGAACTCTGGAAGAGCAGAACTGATAGAATGAATAATATATGGATGGGATCAGAGTGGTTTACAGGCCCTGGTCTGCTAGTCCAATGATGATGTCTGCCAAGAACGTCCAAGAATCCAGTAATTGTTCAGACCTTGAAGCTGGATGTCTCAGTTGACCTTCAGGATACACGGAAACCCAAAGAAGTAGGCTCTAATGCCAGTGAAGGAATGGACTTGCCAGTGAGAGCAAGAAGGTAAAGAACAGAGTATGTCCTTTATACAGGCTGTAGCAAAAAGTTATGGCCCAGATTAAAGGTGGGTCTTCCCACTTCAAATGATTAAATTAAGAAAATTCCCACATGGGTGCACCCAACCACTTGAATTTTAGTTAATTCCAGATGTAGTCAAGTTAACAACCAAGAATAACACAGGAATTCAGACAGCACCCACATGTTCTAAGCATCCCTGTGTGTGTGTGTGTGTGTGTGTGTGTGTGTGTGTGTGTGTGTAGTAATAACAGTGAATTCTTGAGAAGACAGAAAAGAAATGTCCAGATACCCCTAAGAAAGTAAAACCAGATCAGCTCACCAAGGGGAGGGCAGAGGTTCCTTCCCAGGGCCATGTGTTGAAGTCCTACTGTTGGGGGAGGCTACTCATTCATTCCCAGGTGCCCAGAACTGAAATAAGCACTCAGGAACCATATATTATTTGTAATACTGTTTGGCCAATAGCATAAGCATATTTCCAGCTAGCTCTTATATCCTAAACTAACCCATCTCCATTAATCTGTGCATCACCACGAGGTCATGGCCTACTGGCAAAGTTTTGATAGGCTCCAGCAGAGGCATAGTCTCTGGGGGGTGGCTATATGGCTTCTCTTTTACTCCACCTTCTTTCTCCCAGCATTCAGTTTAGTTTTCCCACCTAGCTCTATTCTGCTAAGCTACTGGTTGAAACAGCTTTATTCATTAGCCAATAAAAGCAACACATATACAGAAGGACTTCCCACACCATTTCCCCTTTTCTGTCCAAATGTAAAGGTTTTGACTTTAACATAGCAATATTACATATACCAAAACAAGTATCAAGCAAGAATTACAGTTACAATATTTATATCTACTTTATCTTTTATCATAACTAAGGAAAACTATAACTATCTATTCTTCAACTCCATCAAAGACTCCAGAAGGATATAATATTATCTAAGTAAACAGAAAGTGCATTGTAAGCAACTTTCAAAACTCTAGAATTGACAGAGACATCTTGCTGCCTGAACAGTCACCCAAAGTTCTTATGTAGCACTGGGGCATCTAATCTTTAGCCTACAGGCCCATAGTATCCAGAAGACTTTTCCATGAAGCAGGAAATTCAAATATCTGCTCTGCCTTGTAATGGCAAAGTTTATCAGTTTCTTTCTTCTGTGTCCTGCAGAATGTCTGGCAGACTCTGTCATGAAGCAGGAACCCTGAAGGACTGTCTCACCTTTTTATGCAGCTTCAGCAGGCATTTTTCTGTGGGTCCTGCAAGTCCAGTCAAACAGTTCAGGCAAGAGCAGTTTCTTGCCCAAATGGCTAACAAACTCCACAAGGCAGCTCTTCAAAGCCCATCTTCCTTTTGAAGTAATTGGTGCTGCCAGGAACAGTTTTGTCTCATTGTCATGAAAAGTTCTAAGTTTTTAAAACATTTTAAATGCCATATTCTGAAGGTCTCTGAAAGATTTGAAGAATACCTATCTAACTGAAATATATCTCTATATATCTAGAAAAACCTAACTAACCTAACTAACAAGTTTGACTGTTATAGATGACAATCTATTAACCTATATTTCTTAATTATATATTACATTTTTAAATGAGCTGCCCAAACACAATACCTTAATCAAGAGCACAAATATACATATAACAAAAATTGACCTAAAATTTGTATCAATAGACCAAGATCCATACCAAAGCAAAGTATTGATCTCTATATCATATCCCCTTTTATTAAATGTAAAAATGTTTATAAACAATATTTGGGAATTTGGATATAGTTCTCTCCAAACTGCTTCCTGCTTTTTGTTGGGCAAAGTCATTTTTGGGAGTGTTTACAGTGACCTTTTTGGGGGGGTGTCTTGGTTCACCAAACCACATTAGTCTAGAAGGAATCCATAGGTTCTCATCCTCTGTGGAAACAAAAGAAGAATCTCTTTTCCAAAGCAACAAATCCTTAGACCCAAATTTTGAAGTCAAGAGTCCTTTAAAATATATGTGTTGGTTTAGCTTAGCAGCCCATACAATGACATGTTTCCCTGTACTTAGCTCCTTCACAGTCAAAAAATTCAAAGAAAACACAAAAACGTACATAATCCAGACTCTCTGTATATATTCCATCTTTAAGTGGCTTATTTTTCTTTACTCCTTTAATCTATGACTGTTTGTACTCTGTCTCTTTAAAGACTTTTTTATTTTTTATAAGCATTTATTCCTTTTATAGCTGTCTATACTCTTTTTCTTCTCTCTCCCAAGCCTATGTACATTTATCCAACACTGTGATCCATTTAGAGGTCTTTTCCATCTGAATTTGTCTTTATTGTGTATTTGTGGTCCTTTTCTGACCAGAACCACTTCTTAAAATGCAAAGCAGCATGGCTAGGACTAAGACTGCTTTGCCTTCTGGCTCCGCCCAGTCCAACATGGCAGAGGCATGTTCACTGCCTCTGAGACTGTCAGGTGGGAGCCACACTCACCACCTCAACTCTAGTAACCAGTTGGCCCATGCTGCCACTAAGTAACTTGCAGCATGCTGCCCACAAACCCCATTCAAGTGCTTGGCCTCCTGAAAGAGCAAGAGTTCATGCTGGTAGCATGACCCAGGAAACTGCCATTTTAAAACCGTGCTTTTTTTTTTGCTACTGCTGAATCAGGAAGACCTCTCTTAAAGGAATCATGCCTCTTCTTGCTTCTAGCAAACAGAGCCCACCCCCAAAAATGCTGCTACCAAAAATCCATGCTTAACTCTGTTCTTTTGTGTCTAGAATTCCTTTCCAAGCTTTCTCAGGTTTTACATGGATTTAGTCAGCCCCACATTGGCATGCCAGTCTGTTGGGAAGAGGTCGCTCATTTGTTCCCAACTGCACAGACCTGAAATAATCACTCAGAAACTATATTATTTATAATACTGTTTGGCCAATAGCTTAAGCATATTTCTAGCTAGCTCTTATATCCTAAACTAACCCATCTCCATTAACCTGTGCATCACCACCAGGTCATGGCCTACCAGCAAAGTTTTGGCAGGCTCTAGCAGGGGCATCTGTCTCTGGTGGTGACTACATGGCTTTTCTTTCATTCCACCTTCTTTCTCCCAGCATTCAGTTTAGTTTTCCCACCTAGCTCTATTCTGCTAAACCACTGGCTGAAAAAGCTTTATTCATTAACCAATAAAAGCAACACATATACGAAAGAACTTCCTACACCACGCTACCCCTCAATGTGACCACACTTGGAGCTGGGGACTTTGGGACTAATCTAATTAGCTTTAGATGAGCTCATGGGGGTGAGGGTCAAATGATGGGATTTGTGCCCCCCATAAAAGACCCCAGAAAGCTTTCCCTGTCTCTCCCATCCATCCCCCATCTTCCTGGGATTTGAGAATATAAGAATAATGGGAAATTCTACAAGCCAGAAAGGAGACCGTGGCCAATAATTGACCATGCTTGCACTTTAACCTTAGATTTAAGCCTTTGAATCACCCCTTCTATGCTATTTTATTATGTGGCCTGAGCTGATACTTAAAGCAGATAATGGAAGGAGATGAGACGTGTACCTAGAACCGGACTTGTAGCCACATCTCAGGCAGGAGAAGTAAGGAGGTCCAGAGAGGGTTTGAGCCATTAGACATGCAGAAAGACACTACATGTGCCGAGAGAAAGGTAAGAATGCTATTAGTGTAGGGTTAAAAAGTCTGAACTCATTTCCAGGTTTCAAATCCCACTGATCCCTGAGCTTGAAAACCCACCAATCTCTAAGCTTGCCCCAAGCTCAGGACTTGAAATCCCACCAATCTCTACCTTAGGAAACTTCACCCCCATTTTCTTAAGTGAGAGCAAGAAAGCCTATTTAAGCCTGTATCCTGCTCAGTTCCCTGCTGCATCTCACCCAAGCCAAGGCAGCTACCCTCTTGGGTCTTTCCAGTAAGCTCTTGTGTAAAGTTTGCTGTGTGGTGTGATTTTGTGGTATTCCTTGGCTCCCAACTTCAAAGCTGCAAAATTTCCTTTTCCTAGCGAAAGCTTTCCCTTCAGAGCTGTAACGCAGTTGGGAGACATCCAGCTTAGGACAGAGAAGGCTGGTCACAAGTCACTGGACAGTAGATTGCAAGGAGGAGGGTTCTTTTTTCTGTTAGTTAGCTTAGTCACTCCAAGGCTATGAATTGGAAAAGACACAAGAGCTTCCCAGTTCATCCTCAGGAAAGGTCTGCAGCCTGTTTTGGAGCTCATAAAAACTGCAAACTGTTATCTCCAACACATACAACCATATCACTTAGGACTTAGGATATGTCATTCATGTCCCCAGTCCCCAGGCATAAACTCACTGCATCTGGAACCCAGCCCCTGCCACATTCTAATGATCTGAGGTCTGATCTCTTTCAGCTATCTCTTGTTTATGTCCTCTTGAGGTTGTTCTTTCCCTCCTTAAAATGATTTAGGCAAATCTCTGAATTGTACCTTAGAAACTTAACTGCAATCACAGCCATTTCTTGGAATCCTTGATGTAAGATACCTTGCACAAGGCCGACAGCAAGACCAGATGTGTCTAAATATCCCCTTGTCTTAAAGATTTGATGCTTCCAGCCCATTGGCACTGATCGGTATCCTTTCTCCATCCCAATGCTTCCCTGTGTGCTTTAGTCTCTTCTGCGCCTTCCCCTCTGCTTTGGGAGTCAAAAGCATGCGAGAGACTTGAAGCCACAGCAGCGATAACTCAGGGCTCAACCTTGGCTCCTAGGTCCTGTGCCAATCAGCCTTTCTGCATGCCTGGAGACCTCTACCAAAATGGTGTCATTTCATCACTTTTTAAATAATGAAAACAGACATATCGACCCATCTGTCTCAATTACAAGTCAACAAAGAAGATTCAGAGTAAATATGACAGCTGTCTCCAGGCTGCATGAATCTGCTTGCTGGAACACAGACATAACAAATGTCCTCTCATCCTCCTCCCACCACATCCTCCCCACCAAGCCCATCTCCTGTCACTCCTAAGACTCCAGTGATCCCACCAACGTATAAACAATAAGCTTGAAGCAAGTTTCCGGGGCTAAGTTAAACCCACGCTGGCTATGGCCTGGATTGTGATGAATGATCGGGGATCTTAGAAAATGCTATGTGTCATACATTACCCAGGGAACAACTTCTTGGTGTCAGCTTTAAAAATAAATGGTTTCCAAGAGGAGTCTTTTTGAAAATCCCCAAGACAACACAGGAGTCCAGCGTGTAGACTCTTCTGATAAACTCAGAGAAAAGGAAATCGTCCTATATAGTTAAGATTGCGAACAGCCCCCAAGGTCTGGTGGCTACTGGATCAAGCCTGGTGGATGCAGGGCAGGCAGTATGTGTTAGCCCAGCCGTGTTTGCAATCAAGACAAGTTAGATGAACCCAAGTCCTCTGTCACTATCCTGCCAAACCAGAAACTATACGTAGAACTGGCTATACAGAAAGACTACAACCTTTGACCTCAGCAAAGTTGCTGAACTACCTCAATTTCTCCACTGGAATTAAGATGGGTGCAGCTTAGAGAAACTGTCGTGTATGTCTACTGATGATACTCCACACAGACAAGTGTTTACTCACACCTCAGCTTCTCCCCAAAGCCCTTGGCCATTCTATCCCAGAAGAATAGACACCCCTGCTCAAACCATTGATTCAAATACTCAGGTCACTAAGCACAATGATATTAGGACTCCTTCCCCCACAGCTGGATGTTGGTAAGAACTTCCAACACTCAGATCAGATCTGTTGCTGGATACTGATCTTCTATTACTATATCTATTTTTGCCCCCCACATAATTCCTAAGTGAGAGAAATATACTAGCACACAGTAGTTGACTACCCACAGGTAGTCTGCCTTGAGGATGATACAAAATGATATGACAAACAACCACTCTAAGCTTTGTAACCAGCATCCGGACCAAAGATGTGGCAATTTCTTTTCTGAGTTGCTTAAGCCAAGAGATTCATTAGTGGGGAAAGTGGTTCAAGTGACACGGAGACCCACACCACCCACGATCCACAGGTGACAGCCGCCCAACATCAGAAAGCACACAAGAAGGCCAGGAGAACGCTCAGTTCCAATCCTGATGTTGTCGCTGGGTCACTTTGGGACTTCGTTCTTTTTCTGTTTTACTTTTTCCTTTGTAGGTGAGAACACTGGCTTCCTCCCCCAGAAAGGCCAGGCTGAGGTGTCCCTAACGAGGGGACCTGGTAGTACTTTATTGCTGTCCTGCCTGGAACATCCTGTCCTCGTTAGCCCGTGTGGTTTCCTCCTCTCGGAACCAGCAGCAGCTCACTGCAGGCAGCTCAGAGAATACAGACACCCACAGGCCTGTCAGCTCTGTGGTCAGGGGCCACATGGAAGTGTCGTGGCTGTTCATCACAAAACAATGCTGCAGCTCTCTTTGTTCCAGTCATAAGTAATTTACTTAGGACAGTTAATAAAAGCCAGGCATTATCAGCTTATTGGCGGATTACCAAGCACAGCGGTGTTCCTCCATTAACGCTGTTGCAGCGTTTGGTAGCATTTGTGATTCAGGCACCTACAGCGGAACTTATGGCCAAAGAATGGCACAAATGGGTGGTAAAGACCTGCGCCTATCCAAAAGATGGGGAAAATTCTGTCTTGGGCCCCCCTTTAACTTGTTCTGTTCTACTTGTCTTCTGGCTTGAAGCAGAATTACCCCGTCTTTGAAACACAACAAAATATTCTTCAAAGCAACTAATGGATACTGCATGAGGAACTCGGAAGGGAGCCACATTTCCACTTCGGAGACCCTCACCCCAGCACTTCCTTCTCCCCTGCTTCCTCCCCCTCCCCGCTCCTTCTCTTGCAATGGCAATGGCTATCCATGCTAGGAGCCAGAAGGGCATAAGCTCTCACTTCACCAGGACCCTTAAAAAGAGGATGAGGGTGTTTGCCACTCTGTTCTTGCATAGATGGCCCGAGACCCAGAATGGCACACTGTGCCCTGTCCCCACAGCTGCCTCTCATAGCAAGTGTCTAGAAAAGAGAATGCAATGACAGAATGAAACCTGGAAACTGTTTTACTAAAGGTTTTCTAATGCCTGGCATTCCAAAAAGAGAGCTATCACAAAATGCTGTGTTAGGGGCTGGAGAGATGGCTCAGGGGCTAAGAGTGCACACTGCTCTGGCAGAGGACTCAAGTTCAGTTCCCTGCACTTCCACCAGCAGGCTCACAACCGGCTGCAACTCTAGTTCCAGAGGATTTTCCTCCCTCTTCCTACCTCTGCAGGTACTACACAAGCGCACAAACCTGTACACAGACACACATACAAACACATAATTAATATTCAATGATAGTGTAATACTTTTAGATGCTGAGCTAGAACAAGCAGATTCTACTGCAGTCCTGACAGGACTTCCTCTTTCCTCCAGACCCAAGTGCACACATGAATGCTAACTTCCAAGTGTCATTCCTCACGTGCCATCCACCTTGTTTATCAAGACAAGGTCTCTCACTGGCCTGGGCTCACCAAGTAGTCCAGGCTGGCTAACCAGCAAGCTCTGGAGATCCACCTGCCTTCATCTCCCTAGCACACGGAAAACATGCACATACCATCATGCCTACCTTTTTAAGTAGTTCCGTGGGTTGAGCTCAGGTCTATGTGCTTGCATACCACATGAGCTAACATGAGCTACGATCCCCAGTCTAGGACACAACAGGTCTTAAGAAAACATGTCACATTATCTCAGAGAATTCTGTTTATTCGATGGGCTTCAATGCTATAAGGGGTCAACATGGCCAGAGCTGAAAGCACCTGAGAAAGATCAAATTCAGGATGAACACAGACTGTTCCATTCCTACGTAAAAGCAGGGCAGAGATTTATCCATGAGAAAGCTATCCTCCCTTATCCAAGAAGAGAAATGAAGTTGAGCCAAGATGAATCCTCACAGAGAAGCCTACTGATAGACACTCTAACTTTCCCCACAGATGTCTACAGTACACAAACACCCACTGAATTCCTCCATGGTTTCCAGTCCTCCTCCCAAAGGTTGCTACCCTTACACTGAATCTCTTTTCCTTTGCCTCGTCAACAACTATGAATTTCACCACCCTACATTAAATAGTCTACTAAGTCTCACAGTAACCAATTCTTTGGTCTTCATTTCTTTTCTATAAAGATTCTTATCCTATAGTGTGTCTGATCTAATGGGAGTTCACCAAATCCAGCTGGACCGGGACTGAACAAACATGCGATCAAACCGGGACTCTCGGAATGTGGCTGCCAATGGGGACAGACTGAGAAACCATCGATAAGGGCACTGGGACCTGTCTCTTCTGCATGTATTGGCTTTTTGAGACCCAAGTTAAAGGTTGGATGCACACCTTCCTGGGCCGGGAAGGAGGAGGGAGGGCCTTGGACTTCTCACAGGGCAGGGTACCCTGCCCTCTCTTAAGGATGGAGGGGGAAGGAGGCAGGTTAGTAGGGGAGCAGGAGGGGACTGGGAGAAGGGGAGGAAATGTCAATTTTTGAATAGAAAAATAATATATATATATAAAAAAGATTCTTATCCTATGCAAATATATCAGATAAACCATGCATATTACTTCTCCCATTTACTCTGAGTTTTGTCAGTTTAACCAGAAACATGAGAAGGAGACAGGTATGTCACAGTGCTGCTCAGCCAGCCGCACATAGGAGCCACATCCCCACTTTTCATATATGTCAAAATAAGAAAGTATGCATCCCAGAGTTGCTGCGGGAAGGTTACAGCTAATACCTACCTGCCTACTGGGGCGTGGCCTCATGGACTATTTACCTGGATGCGGAAGCACATCTGGCCCCTTCCTTCCTCTCTGCTTGCCCCTGGGCCCCGTTTTGGCTGTTCAGTTTGCTTTGGATCTGATCTTCATCCATCATTCAAGAAGAACATCCTGACTTTGTAAGTCTACCCCTTAATAAACACTGATCTGTTTTCTTAGTTCTGAGCTAGTGTGAGATTCCTTTTTGTTAAGCGTCCTATCATTCTGCCTTCACAGAGTCAATAAATATGGAAATACAGACTATGTCAGAAAATAGTGGATCAGGAAAGAAAGATAGATACTGGGGTTGAAGAGATGGCTCCGTGGTTAAGAGCATTTCTGCTCTTTCAGAGGACCTGGGTTTGGTTACGTAGTGGCTGACACTGACTATAACTCCAGCTCCAGGGTATATGGTGCCCTCTTCTGGCCTCCATGTGCACTGCACACACATAGTACACATATACCCATGCAGGCCAGACACTTGTACACACAAAATAAAAATAAATAAATCTTTTATGCAAGAAAAGAAAGATATCATAAGAATATAGACAATGCCAAAATGAGACTTTGAAAAGATTACTAAGCAAGTTCTGGACAAGTTAATCTAAAATGAAAATTTAAATAAAATAATTAAGACTCAATGTTAGTAATACAAAAATCACATACAAATGTATGTGCGTGTGTGTGTGAGGTATTTAAAAGATAATGCTATGATATTATTAAAATATATTTTAAAATTTAGCTAAATACAGAACTCACAAAAAATAAAACTTTTATCAACATTGAGTCAACTAGAAATATAACCCCTGAATATTTCCATGAGTACTAAAGCAATTAAGAATTAAGAATTCAGTCAGGAAGTGGTGGCACACATCTTTAATCCCAGCACTCAGGAGGCAAAGGCAGGCAGATCTCTGTGAGTTCGAGGCCAGTCTGGTCTAAAGAGTGAGTTACAGGTCAGGCAAGGCTACACAGAGAAACCCTTTCTCAAAACAAACAAACAAAATTAAGAATTCTCACTAAGGCGAAAAAAAAGTCAGAGAAATCACAAAAATCCAGACAGTTTATAGGAAAATCATATCAAATTCCCAAGACATAAGCCTCCACATTGTTTTACAAACCTTTTCCAGATACCAGTATAAGTGCTTAAATGCTTTAATTTAAATTGACTGGTCTAATAATAATATGAAAGCTGCATAAGATCAATACAAGAAGATAAAATTATAAGCCAATCATGTTCATAAATGCAATCCAAAAATGCTAAACAGAATGTTAGAAAACAGAGTCTAGAATTTAATAGGGATAATTCTATAACCCTAAACTGGACACTTTCCAGGGACATAAAAGGGCAATGATGCTAAGATGATATCATTATTAGTCGTATTGATAGATTAAATTAGGAGCTGAAGGCAATGTCATAGTCACATTAATAGATTGAATTTAAAACTAAAATTATTTCAGACACAGGAAAAGCATTTGACAATGTTCTACATATATTTACAAGAAATTAAAAAACAATGTTTTAGTTTTGGAGAGGATCTCTCCCTTAGACTCATTAAAAGCATCAAAAGAAGCATTATTTTTAAAAACAAGAAACAGAAATAATACCTATTTTTGTCATTTCCATTTGGCATGGGCAAGACGTCCTAACCTGACAGTTAAATAATAAAAATAAAGGCACATTATTGAAACAAAAATAAAAACTTATAATTACTCAGTGTAACATAATTGCATATAAAACTCACAGGAAAAATATTAGAAAAAATCATTTGGTAAGATATTTAATGAAAATCAGCACGAAAAGTGGATTATATTTATATGCATTAGCAATCAATAATTAGTATATATAACTCTTAAAAAACATTCTATCATTAAGGGTAGCAAAAAGATACTCAGAAATAAATATAAAAATGTTACCTGAGATCGATATTGGGAAAAATATTTTAATTTCACTGGAATGTGTTGTTAAATTTAAAATAATTGGTAAAATATACTGTGATCATGAAAAACAAATCTTTAGGCATGGTGACATACAACTTTAATCCCAGAACTTGAGAGGCAGAGGCAGGTGGATCTCTGGAGTTTGAGGTCAGCCTGGTTTACAGAGTGAGTGCCAGGACAGTCAGGGCTACACAGAGAAACCCTATCTTGAAAAAAACAAAACAAAACAACAAAATATTAAAGAAAAGCAAATCTTAATAGCATAAAATGCACCTATACTCAAAACTAATTTATAGATTTTCTGTAATGATCAAAACATCAGTAAGGTTTTTTTCTCAGATTACTAAAAATGCCAATTCTAAGACTTACATCCTAGAAAAAGGACCAAGACTACCCATGTGCAAAAAGATGATAAGACTGGAGATTCTGACTCTACTAGCCAGACTTTGGATTGCTGAAACCAAAACATATGAAAAAAGGATTTATTTCGTCTCTTGGTTTTAGAAATTTATGTTCACAGTCCCTGGCTCCATTGGTCTTGGCCCACGAAAGTGAAAGAAACATCAGGGCTGCCTCATGTGGAGGAAGAATCTCATTCCAGATGCAAAGTGGAGGATGGGAAAGAATTGGGACCAAGGAGAAGTTTCAAAATCTCTCTCTCTCTCTCTCTCTCTGCTCTCTCTCTCTCTCTCTCTCTCTCTCTCTCTCTCTCTCTCTCACACACACACACACACACACACACACACACACACACACACGCCATTGACCTACTTCCACCATTAAGGCTCCTTCTCTCACATTTTCCCAGAACCTCTGAAATACCAGGGAACCCAGCATCCAATACATGGGTTTGTTGCAGAATATCTGCTTAACTATGCAAAAATGTGTTGCAATTGTTCAACTATGTAAAGATGTGCTGCATTTGTTTATGTTGTGAAGTATTTGTTTAACTATGTAAAGATGTGTTGCATTTGTTTATGTTGTGAAGTATTTGTTTAACTATGTAAAGATGTGTTGCATTTGTTTATGTTGTGAAGTATTTGTTTAGCTATGTAAAGATGTGTTGCATTTGTTTATGTTGTGAAGTATTTGTTTAGCTATGTAAAGATGTGTTGCATTTGTTTATGTTGTGAAGTATTTGTTTAGCTATGTAAAGATGTGTTGCTGTTTTACCTTGTCTGCCTAAGGCATCTGAATGGTCTAATAAAAAGCTGAATGGCCAATAGTGAGAGTGGAGGTATGGGCAGGAATTCTGGGCAGGGAGAGTAAGTAGGAAAAGGAATTTAGGCTCAGGGGAAGAAAGAAAAAGAGACAGATACCAGGGAGATGCTGGGAGCCAGACAGACAGACATGAAGAAAGCAGGAAAGTAGAACATACGGAATGAAAGAAAGGTAAAAGGCTCCACAGCAAAATGTAGATGAGTAGAAAGAGGTTAGATTAAGTTACAAGAGCTAGTGGGACAAGCCTAAGCTAAAGCCATGCATTCATAATTAATAATAAATCCCCGTGTCTTTATTTTGGAACTGATTGGATGCCCAAAGAAAATTTCAACTATACGGTCTTCACATTTAAAGCTTAACACTGACTTAGTTATGGAGACCGCGGAGTCTATATCAGCAGACAAAAGAGGAGCTGATGAAACAACACAGACCATGGACATAGACCACATACATGAGGAATGCTGAACACAGACCATGGTCACAGATAGACCACATACATGAGGAATGTTGAACACAGACCATGGTCACAGATAGACCACATAGATGAAGAATGTTGAACGTATTACAAAGTAATTTTTCAGATCACAAGGAAAGGAAGAAATAATCAGTAGAGGGGGGGGGTCTTCCAATTAATAGCAATGAATTAAATGATCAACTGAGATTTCTAATTCTAGAGTCTCTCCAGTCCACATAGATTAAGCACTCAGATCTGAAAAGCCAAACTTCAAAACTATCAGAAGAAAATTTAGAACTACATCTTCTGACCCTGGGACATAGAAGAACATCCCAAAACAAGGCGTGAAAAGCAGCAACAATCAAGATAAAGACTGATGGACATGGCTATATTAAATTAAGGGCTTCTTTTCATCAAAGTGGAAAGATGGGCAACAAGATGGAAGATGTTCATAGCTCATGTTATCCACCAGATATTAGCATCCTGGTTATATTTTAAATTATTTTTAGGGGAAAAACAACCAAAAAATTCAATGAAATAATGGATAAATAGAATGAATACCACAAGAGATTAAAACCCAAATGGCATCTGGATGTACTAGAAATATGCTCATAATGCATAACTCTAGAAATGCAGATTAAAGCACAATAAGACAGAATTTTCATCTACTGAATTCTTAAAATTAGGAAGTCCAATAATCCCCAGTGTTAGGAGAGGAATAAAAATAAATATATTACTTTATTCCTTGACAATTTTGTACACGTATACAATGTATTTTTACCCAATGCTCGCATCTCCTCCCACTTCCCTTGAACCTCTCCTCAGATTTCCTTCCTACTTTTTTCTTCTTATTATTAATTTATTTATTTTTGTGACCCACACGCGAGAGATTGCCAGCAGGTTATTTACTGGATCATGAGAAGCTTATGAGTGTTGGCAACACTGAAGAAAAGCATTCCTCCCCTTTTAACAACCATAATCACCAGCAGCTCTTGGGGGCGTCATGGAGCCTCATGGTCCCTCCCCCATCCACAATGGAATGTTGGCAGGTGTCATCTTGTACAGGTCCTTGTAGAAATCATAGCTACCTGTGTTCATGAATAAAACGGCCATGTTATGTCCAGGAAACAGCATTTCACGGCCCTTTCCCCCATCCTCTGGCCTTTACGTTTTTTCTGCTCCCTTTTCTACCATGTTCCCACTGGTAGCTTTGGAGGGGAGCACAGATGCCATGTTTAGGACTGAGCATGTGACGGTCACGTGTTCTGAGCACTTTGACATACAGAGGTCTGCACTAGCCATTGCCCGGTGCAAAAAGAATCTTCCCTTACTCGTTCCTAGTTAGCAGCACAAACCCCATTTTGTCTGCCATTCTGCTCTGAGCCGCTGCCCACAATTTCCTGAGGCTGCAGCTCTCCAAACCCCTCGCACAGGTGTAAACCAATAAACCATAAAGGTTCCACCCCTTTCTGATTGGTTGGCCCAGAGCGGTCCAAACCACCAAAGCACAAAACTCCCTGATAGGTTGAAACTGTGTCACCGTGGAAAGTCCCCAACTGCTTAGTCCCGGAATTATATTATGACTGGATGGGACTCTGGAACTGTCTCTCTGTGGTTTTACCCTTTAAAACGGGCTGTTGCCCCTGACTCGAGGATGCGATTTGGAGCCCAAACCCTACTGCCTCCATGATATCAGTTTTTTAAAAATAATTTATTTAATTTTAAGCACATTGGTGTGACGGTGTTAGATTCCTGATCCAAACTGAGTTACAGACAGTTGTGAGCTGCCATGTGGGTGCTGGGAGTGTTTGAACCTGGGTCCTCTGGAAAGGCAGCCAGTGCTCCCAACCGTTGAGCCATCTCTCCAGCCTTGATATCAGTTTTTCTAAATAAAATTTTGGCTTGCTCGAACCCGGTCTTTTGTGGTGGATTATTCCAGGATTCTTAAACCCTAACACCCTGACGAAGGCTGAGAGAAGCATTGACTTACACACACAAATACAATCATTTAGAAGACAGTTTGACAACTTGTTCATTTAGAAAAATGACAGTCGTAGGTTAGGCATGGACTTTTGACCAGGTTTACAGTTCCAGGTGTGAATTCCCTCATGTAGAAAGGGCCTCACGTCCAATCATAAAGCAGCTGGCTACTCCCATCAGAGTCCTACTGTTGTTGAACCAGTGGGCTGATCTACAAGGCCGATTAGCATTGTAGCGTTTGAGATCTGTAGTTGGGTAAGACCATTGTAACCTACGGGCCGGCAGAGCACCGCTCAGCTCGATGAGAGCCAGTCAACAGAAAAAGAACTTCCTGGTTGCTTCCAGGTTGATTTCTCTGTGTCTCACGGATGAAACTTAGGGTGTCTTCAGCAACAGGGTCTTACCATCTAGTTCTAATGGGCAACCAGGAGTAAAAACAATGAGCTGTATTGTTTGGGGAATCTTTGGGGCCTCCCCAACCAACAAGTCATAGGGAAGTATCCTAAACCGGACACTGGGATTTTCATTTAATAACCTGTGGCTTCTGGGATTAGCGTTTTCCACCCATGCAGGGTACCTCAATTTAAAACTGGTGACGGTGGTGTTTCCAAATTAGCTTGCAATTAGGTTGTATATGCTTATTCAGATATCCCTAGTTTTTATTAACCCTTTCCCCACCCCCATCCAACTTAAACTTTCCCACCCTGATATCCCCATCTCCACTTCATGTCACGTGTATGCTCCTACCCATCTCTAATGCCTCTCTCTTTTAACCACCCCTCGGGTTCCTTTTAGCTTCCTGGCCTCTATGAGTACTTTAAGTCAAATACACAAGTCTAAAACTGAAACTAGAACCCATATATCCAAGAACAATAATACAGCATTTGTTTTTTCAAGAAGCAACAATTTTAAAAAGCATTTTGGCATTGTCCTGTAAGTAAATGTTTAAATTTCCTATGAACCACAACATAAAAGAATAAACAAACGAAGTTAATTCTAATAGCATACTGTATTATGTTTACTATATTTAAAATATCATCATGTCATGTCAATTAATTAATAGAACAGTTATTGAGAAATGTATTCTGTTTGTGTTTTGTGTTTTTGTTTTGTTTTGTTTGTTGTTGTTTTTGCTTTTGTTTTTCAAGACAGGGCTTCTCTGTGTAACAGCCCTGGCTGTCCTGAAACTCACTCTGTAGACCAGGCTGGCCTCAAACTCCCAGAGATCCACCTGCCTCTGCGTGCCTAGTGCTGGAATTAAAGGCGTGTGTCACCACTGCCCAGCATGTATTCTGTTTTTCATAATAAACTTCAACAATGTAGATTTATCTCATACATACAGCCAATTTCAATGCAGAAGGTAAAGAAGCCGTAGAAATACTTATTCTCTCTACTTTCCAAAATTGATGGTTGAAAAAGTGATTCACGGGAGAAATGACTCAGGGGGTTCAGAGCACACACTGCTCTTGCAAAGAACCAGAGTTGGGTTCCCAGCACTCACACCAAGCAGCTCACATCAGCCTGTAATCCCTGCTGCAGCAGATATGATTTCCTCTTCTGGCCTCCCCCAGAACCTGGGCTCATGTCCACAAATCCCTTCACAAGCACATGATTCAAATAAAAACCATTCTTTAAAAGCGATTTGTGTGCCAGCAATGTTCTGACTATGCGTAACTCAATCACGGCATTAAGTCTGTGCTTAAGTTAAATTATTCCTCATGTTTGATGCTGCGTTCCAGGTGGTCAATTGCCACACGTGGCTACAGTGTTGAGCAATCATACTTTCATAGGGTTGAACATTCACATATTTTTTTTGAACCAACACTATCACTCCTAAGGAAATTCCCTAGAGCGGTGGCTCTCAAATTGCATCTAAATACCTAAAGGAATGATGGTTAATGCTCAGGTGTGGAGCCAGGTATGGGAGCATGGGGCTGTAATCCCAGCCCTTGGAGGCCAAGGCAGGAGAATCACAAGTTGGAGGATAGCCTGAGCTACACAGAGAGACCCTGTCTAAATACAATAACAATCCATCCATCCATTCATCCATACATCCATCCATCCATCCATACATACAATATAGATATGGGGAACCCACTCAAAGTTGTTGGCTTAATAGATAAGATATGAGATTTGGAATTTGCCTTTCTAATTAAAACATGCAAAATTTATTACTGTGACAGCAACAATCAAACATAATTTTCATGACCATGAGAGGAAAAAAGAAGTGTATTTTTATAAAGTATAAACACAGAAAAGATTTTAAAAACTGAAAATAGTGTGCTACTGTCAAAACAATGACAAAATACATAGATAGTTTTTAGTGAGGCAATTCCAAAAGGCTACAAAAAAACATACTTGTTTGAGATAACTCAAAAACTAACAGTATATTACCAGGAATAATAACATTTTATTTTTTTTAAAGTAAGGAAGTTGGAGAGCACAAATTTTAGATAGCATTTACCTAAAAAGATGGAAGAGAGGTATAAAAGTCAGAGTAGACATACGAGCGCTCATTATATTAAATATTATTATAAATATTGAAGAATTATAATTCTGCATGTGACATCATGCCAGATACACCAAAAAGCCATGCAGCCCTGAATACAAATCAAGGGTCTAGAGAGAAAACTACAAACATTAACAGCGTAAGCAGCGGGCTACAGAATTTGGGTGTTTTGTCTTTCTCTGTAATTATGGCTTTTTTTCAATATAGGCAATGTTCAAATAATTAGGCAAGCCCACTTATTTTCATCTTCACTATATATGGAATACAACTTGCTACTTCTGCACCACTTTTTGTAAACCTTAAAAGTAACCCATCTATACTCTGCAGTGTGAGTCTTGGGTGCCTATTTATGTTTTGTTAATGGTAACAGCAATGGTAGCTGAAGTTTATTGACATCCTACTGTGTGCTCTTATGTTCTCAGTATGTAGTGGACAAATATGTTTAAGGCTTATGAAAGAACTCAAATCCAGGATAGTCATTCATTCATCTTATCTTACTCGTGTGGAAACTTAGAAATATAGACAGGTTATATCGCTTGCCTGAGACCATGCAGCTAAAGGAGGAGTTTAAAAATAAATCAGTAATAAGAAATGCATTTCCCACCTAAATCCTGGTTCAAAGACCCTTTTCTCAGAAATTGCTTGGTGCAAGTATTCTACCTTAAAGCAAAAAAGAGACGACGACTCATGGAAAATTTATTAGGTTTCCTGATCTAATAAATTAAAGCAGCCATTGTAATTACTGCAGATGACAGAACTTCCTGGTGAAAATCAATATCCGTCTCGCTGAGCAGTGTTTGACTCTTCTCGGTCTCATCCAGGGGGACAGAGACACGAGTGACATCAGCATGTGGGGACGCACAGGAGCCATCGCTTTGTCGGGCCCCAGGGACTCCCACAGTTTGACTCACCTTTCAGAGAAAGGGCATGAAGCTCTCTAGCTGTGCTGTTGACTGCCTGGGGGAGGGGGCAGTTGTGGAGACTCTTCCACTTTCCATGTTTGAAGATCTTTCATCACTGATGCTGACATAACCGATCATGTAGGCATTAAGGTACAATGGCAAATGGATGTATTGATTTCCCGAAGCAGCATCATGCTGGAAGACTGGGACCTCATCGCTCCCTAGGCCTCGATTTTCAAAACAAAAGCAGCCTTAATCATAGCAAGTGAGTTATTTAATTTTGTTTTAATGAAACCCTCAGACACATCGTTCCAGCCTGCTATCAATCAAGGCCCTTTGAGAACTCCATGCTTCTCTCTTCTTTTTCCCTTCATGTCTTCCTCATCCTTGCTTTGGAAGCTATTGCAATCAATGTTCTATTGCTATGAAGAGACACCATGACCACAGCAGCTCCTATAAAGGAAAGCATTTAATTGGAGGCTGGCTTACAATTCAGAGGGTCAGTCCATTATCATCATGGCGGGAAGCATAGCAGCACACAGGCAGACATGGTGCTGGAGAGGTAGCTGAGAGTTCTATATCTGGACCAGGAAGCAGTAGGCAGGGAGCAAGACACTGGGCTTGGTTTGATCTTCTGAAACCTCAAAGCCCACCCCCAAGACACACTTCCTCCAACAAGGCCACACCTACTCCTACAAAGCCATGCCTCCTGATAGTGCCACTTCCTATGGGCCCATGGGGGCCATTTTCATTCAAACCACCACCGAAGCCCGAATTAACTCCTCATTTCAAAGAGTCAATTAAGTGCCTGCATCTTATTGACAGAACTAAAATCTCAAACCCATAAAGCCTGGCTGTGTAGTAAGCGTCTGGTGTCCATGGCGGTCATTAGAACCCTGTTAGAACAAGCTGATGACTTGGATCTGCCTCTGAGGAAGCAGAGGTACACTGTAGTCCAGAAGCTGAGAGGAAAGGTTAGCCTAGGCAGAGAAGCCAACACTTAAACAGTCCTCACCCAAAGACTATGGGGAACTTAGAGTCATTTGCCACCTTCAGTCCTCACAGTGGCTTGAAGGACCATGTTAACTAAGTGAAGCCCATAGAGCTCAATGGCTATAAGTAGAAGCTTTGTAATTAAACCACCTAGGATCAACACTTTTCTGCCTCTTGTCAGGTGTGAAGGTGTCCTAGTTAAGTTTCTATTGCTGTGACAAAGCGCCTTGACCAAAAGCAACATGTGGGGGACTGATCACAGTCCATCCCTGAGGGATGTCAAAGCGGGAACTCCAGCAGAGCAGGACCTGAAGGCTGGGACTGAAGCAGAAGCTGGAGAGGAACTCGGCTTCCTGGCTTGCTCTGCACAGTTTGCTCAACCTGCTTTCTTATACATTCTAGGATCACCCGGGCCAGGTTGGCACCACCCACAGTGGCCTAGAGCAAGTAGCCACGTCTCGTTCATTCATAGACATGAAGCCAAACCGCAAGATGCCAAAACAATCAAGAAAAATTACGTCACCAGACAAAATAAATTACTAGCCACTGACCCAACAGAAGTGGAAATATATGAGCTTCCTGACAAAGAATTTAAAAAACAACCGCTTTAAGGAGGCGTAGCAAACCTCAGAAAGATAAGGAAAAACAATTCACAGAAATTAGGAAATAAAAAAGTGATCAGAGGAGAGGAAAGGGGGGAGAAATTATGAGATAATCATCTTCTGAAGAAAGCTTGATCCTACTGACAGAGATAGAAAGTTTATGTAAAGAAATAATGGCTGGAAACTTTCTAAATCTCAAGAAAAGTCTAAATATCTAAGTATTGGAATATGTCTCAAATCAGATCCCGTGCATTCAGTAAGAATGAAAGTCACAGGACTAAAGCCAAAGAGGAGTGCTGACTCAGCATGAGGAAGGCAGTAGCTAACAAGGCATTCTAAGGTACTTGGACTTCCCAGTGGAAGTCAGACCGGCCAGAAAAGGCTAATAGACTCAGCACATGGAGGGAAAGTACTGCTAACTTAGAATTTCCACCCAGAAAAACCATTTTTCAAATTTGGAGGATAGAGTAAGCTTAATTTCCCCAGGTGGGAAAAACTGCCTTTTAGTAATGCTAAAAGGAACTCTTTAAGATGAAAAGGACATTTGTAACAAAAGAAATACCTAAAGCTACCAGCTTCAATCATTTGTTCAGGGATATCCAGTGTGAAAGATGCAAACAATGGCATCAAAAATACAAAGTGTAGAACAGTTTTCATGTATGTTCATATATAATCAAAATTGAGTTGACATCAGCTTAAAATAACCTGCTTTGTCTATAAGATATTTTTAGCCTCCCAGTAGCCACAAAACAGAAACTTGTGTGCTCCACACAAAAGAAATGAATGAAACAAATATGGGCGGTAAGAAAATCGCTTACTCACAATGGAAGACAAAAGAGAAAAGGGAATGAAAAATTGATGCAAAACGGAAAAGCATTAACAAAATCACAATAGCAGAGGTTCGCATAGGGAGATGGCCCTGACTCCCAGATACACCTTAGTGGCATTAAAAGTGGACAAGGAACCAGATGCAAAGGCAAGGCAAAGATAATAGGAGCCAATGCTAAAAGTTATGTTTGATAAGAACTTAATAGCCACATAGTCTGAACTGGCCCTCCCCTGTGATCAGACTGCTACCTACCCCCGTTATCATCAGAGAGGCGTCACCCAGCAGCTGATGGAAACAGAAGCAGACCCACAGCCAAGCATTAGGCAGAGCTCAGGGAATCCTGCCGAAGACAGGGATTGCAGGAGTCAGAGGGGTCAAGGACAACACAAGAAGACTCACAGAATCAGCTCACCTGGGCTCATAGGAGCTTGCACAAACTGAACTGACAGTCAGGAAGCCTGAGTGGGACTGACCTGGACCCTCTGCACATATGTTATAGTTGTATAGCTTAGTCTTCTTGTGGGACATCTAACTCTTTTACTG
This sequence comes from Ondatra zibethicus, assembly GCA_004026605.1. Classification (NCBI taxonomy): domain Eukaryota; kingdom Metazoa; phylum Chordata; class Mammalia; order Rodentia; family Cricetidae; genus Ondatra; species Ondatra zibethicus. The sequence continues at coordinate 141,037 of PVIU01001725.1, forward strand.
GCTTTTGGGACCCTACTCTCATACTGGGTTGCCTTGCCCAGCCTTAATACATGGGGAGGTTCTAAGTCTTACTGTAACTTGATATGTCATGTTTTGTTGATATTCATGAGAGGCCTGCCCTTTTCTGAATAGAAATGGAGGAGGAGTGGATGGGGGTTGGTGTTGTAGGAGGCTGCTTGTTCATTTTCTGGCCACCCAGACTCCAAAAATAATCTCACAGAAACTATATTATTTAAATCACCGCTTGGCCTATTAGCTCTAGCTTCTTATTGGCTAGCTCTTATATCTAGAATTAACCCATTTCCATTATTTTATATTTTACCACGATGCTTGTCTCCAGAGACGGCTCCATGGCTTCTCATGACTCCACCTTCTTTCTCCCAGCCTACGTACATTTATCCAACACTGTCACCCATTTAGACATCTTTTTTTTTAATCTGAATCTGTTTTTATTGTGTATCTGTAATTATTTTTGACCAGAAGCACCTTTTTTTAATGCTAAGTGGGACTGGCTAGGGCCAATACAGCCCTGCCTGCTTGCTCTGCCCAGCCCAACATGGCAGAGGCGTGTTCGCTGCCTCTGAGAGCCATGCACATTGCCCAACATGGCAGAGGCGTGTTCACTGCCCCTGAGAGCCATGCACATTGCCCAACATGGCAGAGGCATGTTCGCTGCCCCTGAGAGCCATGCACATTGCCCCACTTTTAGGGGCAAAGTTTTACTTATAAGATTTTACTTATATAATCTTACTAACTGGAGATGTTGAATATCATTTCCTATTCTTAACTAATCATTTATATATCTGGTGCTTTTTTGAGAAATGTTATTAAGAGTTTTTAACTATTCAATTAGTTGAGTTATTTTTCCTGATTGTTGAGTGGTAAAAAGTTCTTTATTTGGACACTAATTTCTTTTTATTTTATCTTAATAAATGTGTTTATTTATTTAATTACATCTTGGCCACAGTTTCCTCTCCCTCCTCTCCTCCCAGTCCAATCCCCTCTCCTGTGGCCCCCTAGTGTGGGAAGTCCTTCTGCATATGCGTTGCTTTTATTGGTTAATGAATAATTTGTCTTGGGCCTGGCAGGGCAGAATAGAGGTAGGCAGGGAAAACTAAACTGAAAGCTGGGAGAAAGAAGGCAGAGTCAAGGAGAAGCCATGGAGCCACCGGGGACAGACACACTGGAACCTTGCGGGTAAGCCACAGCCAAGTGGAGATACACAGATTAATGGAGATGGGTTAGTTTAGGATATAAGAGTTATCTAGAAATATGCATACAAATTGGCGTGCCAACATGGCCAACAAAATCCACTTAAAACCCGAGAGTGCTTGGAAAGAAATTCTAGACACTAAAAAACAAAGCTTAGTTTAGTTGCATTTTTTTTCGGATGGGCTCTGTTTGCTGGCTGCAGCTCCTTTAAGAGAGGCCTTCCTGATTCAGCAGTAGTAGCAAATCCTTCCCCTACTCCCACCCCCATGGCTGTGCTTCCTGGTTCACCAGCACAAAGGGCTCTGACTCTTTTGGGAGGTCCGGCTAAGGAACATTTAAATGGGGTTTGTGAGCAGGGTACTACAACTTGCTTAATGGCTGGTTTTGGTCAGTGTTTTAGTACAGCAATAGAAACCTAAATCAATTCTCATAGCAACACTTTCTATAAGCTCAAAAGGAAGCAGTCAGCATTTTTATTTTTGTTTTTACTTGTTGTTGCTTTTTTGAGACAGGGTCTCACTATGTATCCCTAGTTGGCCTAGAACTCACTCCATAGACCTCATAGGCTGTCCTAGAACTCACAAAGATCTGCTTCCTCAGTGCTGGGATTAAAGGTGTGTACTACCATGCCTGGATATCAAAGTGTTTGCTAAATGAAGAATAGATGAACTAACTGTACATGTGAAATCCATATACTGTAATATTATTCAATACTGAAAAAGAATGAAGTGTTGACACATGCTATAACACAAATGGGCCTTAAAATCATTAAACCAAGTAAAAGAATCCAAGACAACCACATACCATATGACTTCATCCATATATGAAAATACCCAAATCAAGCAAATCTGTTGAGGCAAAAGTAGGTTAAGGCTGGAGAGAGGAGAATGGAGAATGATGGTTCAGGGGTGCACACTTTCTTCACAGGGATGGTTTGGAAAGTTGTCATAATGATAGCTGCTCAGCTCTGTGAATATACTAAAAAAAAAACAGCATTTTCCATTTCAAATGCATGTACTGCATAGTGCAATCTGAATTTGTCCCTTAAAAGTCATGTGATGAAGCTCAGTTGCCATGAGACAGTTTTAAGAGGTGGTACTTCCTGAGTAAGTCATAGGTGCTGTGACTGTGAATGGCATTAGTGACTTTTCAGCAGGTCCAGAGCACAGCAGCCAGGCCAATGCCCACGTCCACCTTTCTGCCATGAAAGCAGAGCATGGGCCCCTGCAGAGGAGCTAACACCAGTGCCATCATGAAAAATCCACACTTATGAGTCATTCAATTGTAGGCATTTGTAGAACAAACATGTTAGGGAGTCGTGCAGCCTACTTTCCGACAAGAATATGAGTGCTTGTCCAACTGGTCTCCATGAGGCAAAGCCCATGGAGACAATCTCACTCAGAAGGACCAGAGGACTTTGGGCGGCGCAGAATACTGTTGGGATTGGGTGGCCTGTACACTCTCCTCTCTCATAATGCTGACAATTCTCTTGGCGGTTTTAGCGTCGTTTGTCAGTCATGCATGGGACACATGTGCTCATTCCCGGAAACACCATTTTTCCCTCAAATGTTTTCCTCTGAAATTCTTTGGCAGCTGATGCTTCTTGGTTTCTTATCTGGAAACACCAGCTGTCATTCCACCCTGGGAATGGGATCAGTGACTTTTCAGTTCTGATTCAGGGCTGACAGGATCGGAGGCAGGAAAAGTTAGTGGGCAGTTAAAGCAATGCAGGCAGCTTAGGGCAGATCACCCCTCCTTCTGTAAATGTGCTTTGTTAAGCTTTGAGCAATAGTGCTATTTTTGAGAATATGTGCCTATGATTATCATTTTTAGCTTTGTTTTGTTATTGTTGTTTGTTTGGGTTTTTTTTTAAAGGGGGGATTGGGTTTTGCTTTGCTTTGTTTTGTTGTTGTTGTTGTTATTGTTGTTGTTTAATTTTTTGAAGCAGGATTTCTCAGTGTAGCCTTGGCTGTCCTGGAATGTGCTCTGTAGATCAGGCTGGCCTCGAACTCACAGAGATCCACCTGCTTCTGCCTCCTGAGTGCTGGGATTAAAGGTGTGCGCCACCACTACCTGGCCACTTTTTAGCTTTGTAAAGATAGGATGTACCTGGCTGGATATTTGGCCAAGTTAGCAAAATGATAAGCATTGCTTTTGGTTTAAAAGATGTCTTGATATAAAAGTTGGGGGGAAACATATTTAACATATTTATTTTTGCCAGAAATTAACATCAGAGGGTGGGCAAAGCATGTTTGTTAGTTTGGAAAAGCATGATTGTTTTTGAAGTATAAATCAAGACGGCTCAAGCTATTTGGGACTGGCCACGTGTGTGAAATTAATCTGGAAGACAATTCATTTCTTTCCACTAAGGCCTCTTCCCCGTTTCAGGACTTGAGCCCAGGCTGTGGCACAAATAGACTTAGATACATGGCATATGAATTATATCTCAATAAGTGATTTTTAAAAATAAATTAAACTCTCATCTGAAAAGAAAAATCTCTCCAGACCTGTTTTCTTTTAATTCAGCTCAGTCTCTACCCAAATGACATTCAGATGCTGGCTCTTTAAAAGTATAGCCTGGGATATTTTTCAAAATTTTGCTTATTTCTCCTTCCTGTCCTAAGCCCTCCTTGAGTCTAATTTTTCCAGTTCCCATCCAGATTTAGACCATCACTCACAATTAAACTTATAGCAGATTCCTACCTTAAAGCCCTAGGACACATTTCCGAGAATAACGTTCCCTAGCAACAATAATAGGCTGCCCAGAGCTTAGGCCCATGCCAAGGTCTTCACAAGCGACAGCAGAGAATCAGTGTTTATCTCCTATAAAAATGTGTGTGACTGGAACAGGGGCGAACTGGGTAATCAGATAGAATTCTCCCCCAGGGCACCAGTTAATCCATGTCTGCACTCTGAAGCCCCGCAGGTAGAATCAGAAAGTTCTCTTGGAAGATATTGCTGACAGAAGTCTGTGACACCGTGATTCTCATAGAGTGGAGTGGGAAGACCTGCTCTCACTGGGAGAACGTCCCTGCCAGTCCTACAGAGAGGCACAATGTAGGTGCTACCCTACCTGTGGCATTCTCTCTTCTTTATGAATGTATATATTTAGGACTTGGAGACAGGGTCTCCTGTCACCCAGGCTGGCCTTGAACTCACCATATGGCCATGTCTGGCCTTGGATTCTTGATCCTCCCACCTCTAATTCCAAGGGTCTGGGATTACAAGCACGCACTACCCTGTCTGGGATCACAGGAGCGCACTACCCTGTCTGGCTCCCATCTCGTTCATTTAAAGTCTTTAAGGTCATTTCCCCTTTAAACTTGATTTCCAGAGTTGTCAGACTCTGCCTAGACACACAACCCACGTTTCCTGTGAGCTACAGACAAGCCCCCTCCTACGAAGCATTCCCTGCAATTCCGTTTCCCTTGCTTTTCTGTTTCTCCAAAGAGAACAGAACACAGAAACATCGCTGGAGCTGTTGCCGGCTGCCGAGCTTCTGTCTCAGGAACTCAGAAACGCATGCCCTCACTCATGCGCATTTAACTCCACAGGCTTGGAGTTCTCCAGCCCTGTACTTCATTCCTCTGACCATGAAGAGCCTGGAGCCACTTGAAAGTATCTTCTCAAAGAACAATATTTATCGCACATCCATTACATGTGTTGTGCTTACCCCTGCAGACCCAGTGACAGCAAATTATCCTCTTGTCCTTGAGGAGCTACCGAGGGAAAGAAGCAGTAGTCTGTCTTAAAATGTAAAAGCAAATGCTCAAGCAGGCAGTGTGAAGTACATCATACACACAGATATTTTATTCCCCTGTTAACCCTAAAGGCCATTATTTATATTTCCATTCTGCATGTGACACTAAAGGCTTCCTGTCTAAACAACACTGAAGCTAGGACTCAAATTCATGTCACACAGTCCATACTATGTGTTATCAGTGCAGTACCTCTTTGCGACACTATGAACCCAAATATTCTCCTTACTTTTTTAATTTACCAAAATCGGAAAAACAAGAAAGAATATTGCTGAAAAACAGGACCAACTCAAGGCCAAATGCCTGATACCAAGCTTAGAAGCCCTGTCTAGTTTGAGAGGAGCCAATTGCAGATTTATAAACAAATGCTAATACTAGTTCTCAAAAGCTTTTACCACTTGTGTTGGCCTTACACCAGGAAGTGTGTCTCTCCTGCAGGGTAGAGCTTTGAATATACTCATGCTGGTCCCCAGACAGATCCTTGGACTTCTCCAAAACTAGACCTAGAGACCACTGATCACAATCCTCATTCATGTCCCCCTCATTTTTTTTACGTATTATTTAATAATGTCATACAGGTATACAATGCATCTTGACCATATCCACCCAAATCCCCTCTCCCATTCCTCCTATACTCCCTCAATGCACCCCTCCCATTTCCATACCCTTCCTGCCGTGAACCCTCTGAAACACGAGCCAAGATAAATCTTTCTTCCTCGTTCCAGTTTGCTTCCTATTGATGCGGTAACATCAACCTGAACAAAACCAACTTGGAGGAAGTGCTTATTCCATCTTACACTTCCCAGTCCATCATTAAGAAAATCCAGGGCTTGAACTCGAAGCAGGAACAGAAGCAGAGGTCATAGGAATACTGCTTATTGACCTTCTCTCTGTGGCTTGCTCAACTTTCTCTCTCTCTCTCTAATTAATTAATTTATTTTTTAAAAAGCTGTCTTTTCTCATTTTACATACCAATCCCAGTTCCCACTCCCTCCCCTCCTCCTGCTCCCTCCACCTTCTCCTCCATCCCACCACCCTCCACTCCTCACAGAGGGTAAGACACACGGCTTTGAGAAAGGACCAAGGCCCTCCCCACTATATCTAGGCTGAGCAAGGTATCCCTCCAAAGAGAATGAGTTCCAAAAAGCCAGTTCAAGCAGTAAGGATAAATCCTGGTCCCACTGCCAGTGGCTCCACAGACTGCCCCAGCCACACAACTGTCACCTACGTTCAGAGGGCCTCATTTGGCTGCCCCACTGTCAGTCTGGAATCAGTGGGCTCCCATTCGCTCAGCTAAGCTGCTTCAATGGGTGTCCCTATCATGGTCTTGATCCCTTTGTTCATATTATTGCTCCTCCCACTCTTGGACAGGACTTTGAGAGCTCGGCTTCACTGTGGATCTCTGCATCGGCTTCCATCAGGTGCTGCATGAAGGGTCTATGATGACAATTAAGATAATCGTTAATCCGATTACAGAGGAAGGTCAGTTAAGGCACCTCCTCCATTATTGCTTAGGGTCTTAGGTGGGGTCATCCTTGTGGATTCCTGGGAATTTTCCTGGTGCCAGGTTTCTCTCTAGCTCCATAATGGCTCCTTCAATTAAGATACCTCTTTCCTTGCTCTTCCTCTCTATCCTTCCCCCGTCTCGACCATCCTGTTACCTCATATCTCTTCTCCCTCCCCTTCTCCCGTCCTCCCCTTCTGCCCTCCCTTCCTCCCACACGTGCACACTCCCAGTTTTCTCAGGAGATCTTGTCTATTTACCCTTCTCAGGGGAGGCCATGTATGTTTCTTTTAGGATTCTCCTTGTTCCCCAGCTTCTCTGGGGTCACGGACTGTAGGCTGGTTGTCCTTTGCTTTATGTCTAAGATCCACTTATGAGTGAGGAAATACTGTGTTTGTCCTTCTGAGTCTGAGTTACCTCACTCAGGATTGATTTTTCTAGTTCCATCCATTTACATGCAAATTTCAAGATGTCATTGGTTTTTTTTTTCCCCCCACTGAGTAGTACTCTATTGTGTAAATGTACCACATTTTCTTTATCCATTCTTCGGTTGAGGGGCATCTAGGTTGTTTCCATTATGGTTCCATAACCTAGGTTATGGCTATTAGCTATAAACATAGTTGAGCAAATGTCCTTGAAGTAGGATTGAGCATCCTTTGGGTATATACCCAAGAGTGGTATTGCTGGGTGTTGAGGTAGGTTGATGCCCAATTTTCTGAAAAACCACCATACTGATTTCCAAAGTGTACAAGTTTGCACTCCCACAAGCAATGAAGGAGTGTTTGCTTTACCCCACATCCTCTCCTGCATAAGCTTTCATCGGTGTTGTTATATTAGCCATTCTGACTGGTGTAAGATAGAATCTCAGAGTCATTTTGATTTGCATTTCTCTGATGGCTAAGGATGTTGAGCAGTTCCTTATGTGCATTTTTGCCATCTGAGATTCTTCTGTTGAGAATTCTCTGTTTAGATCTATACTCCATTTTTTTAATTGGATGATTTGGTATTTGATGTCTAGTTTCTTGAGTTCTTTCTATATTTTGGAGGTCAATCCTCTGTCTGATGTGGGGTTGGTGAAGATCTTTTCCCATTCTGTAGGCTGCCTCTTTGTCTTATTGACTGTGTTCTTTGCCTTACAGAAGCTTCTCAGTTTCAGAAGGTTCCATTTATTTATTGTTGCTCTCAGTGTCTATACTACTGGTGTTATATTTAGGAAGTGATCTCCTATACACATGCGTTCAAGGCTCCTTCCCACTTTCTCTTCTATGAGGTTCAGCATGATTGGATTTATTTTGAGGTCTTTGATTCATTTGGACTTGAGTTTTGTGCGTCTATTTTGTGAATCTATGTGCATTCTTTTACATGTTGACATCCAGTTATGCCAGCACCATTTGTTGAAGATGCTTTCTTTATTCCATTTTATAATTTTAACTTCTTTGTCAAAAAATAAGGTGTTGATAGGTGTGTGATTAATATCAGGGTCTTCGATTTGATTCCATTGGTCCACCTGTCTGTTTTTATGCCAATACCAAGCTGTTTTCAGTACTGTAGCTCTATAATAGAGCTTGATGTCAGGAATGGTGAAGCTTCTAGAAGTTCCTTTATTGTACAGGATTGTTTTATCCTGGGTTTTTGTTTTTCCATATGAAGTTGAGTATTGTTCTTTCAAAATCTGTGAAGAATTGTGTTGAGATTTTGATGGGGATTGCATTGAATCTGTAGATTGCTTTTGGTAGGATTGCCATTTTTATTATGTTGATCCTACCTATCCAAGAGCATGGGAGATCTTTCCATTTTCTGGTATCTTCTTCAATTTCTTTCTTCAAAGACTTAAAGTTCTTGTCAAATAGGTCTTTCACTTCTTTGGTTAGTGTTACTCCAAGATATTTTATGTTATTTGTCGCTATTATAAATGGTGATATTTCTCTGATTTCTTTCTCATACCCTTTATCATTTGTATATAGAAGGGCTACTGATTATTTTGAATTGATCTTGTATCCTTCCACATTACTGAAGGTGTTTATCAACTGTAGAAGTTCCCTCATAGAATTTTTAGGGTCACTTATGTACACTACCATTATCATTTGCAAATAGCAAAAGTTTGACTTCTTCCTTTCCAATTTGTATCCTCTTGATCTCCTTTTGTTATCTTACTGTTCTAGCTAGAATTTTGAGTACTATGTTGAATAGATATGAAGAGAATGGTCAGCCTTGTCCTGTTCCTGATTTTGGTGGAATCACTTTGAGTTTCTCTCTATCTAATTTGATGTTGACTGTTGGCTTGCTATAATATATTCCTTGTACCCATGATCTCTCTAAGACCTTTATCATGAGGAAGAGTTGAGTTTTGTTGAATGCTTTTCAGTATATAATGAGATAATCGTGTGGTTTTCTTTCTTTCAGTTTATTTATATGTGGATTACATTGACTGATTTTAGTCTGTTGAACCATCCCTGTATCTCTGAGATGAAGCCAACTTGATCATAGTGGATGATTTTTTGATGTGTTCTTGGATTCAATTTGCCAGTATTTTATTGAGTATTATTGCATCAATATTTATAAGGGAGATTGCTCTGAAACCTTTTTTAGTTGAGTCTTCATGTGGCTTGGGTATCAGCATAACTGCAGCCACATTAAAAGGGGTTTGGCAATGTTCCTTCTGTTTCTTTTGTGTGGAACAATTTGAGGAATATAGGTATTAGCTCTTCCTTGAAGTTTTGGTAGAATTGTGAGCTGAAACCATCAGGTCCTGGACTTTTTTCGGTTGGTAGACTTTTGATGATTGCTTCTATTTCCTTAGGGGTTATAGGTCTATTTAAATTGTTCGTCTGGTCTCAATTTAATTTTGGTATGTTCAACCTGCTTTCTTATATAACCCAGGCCCACCTGTCCAGTGGTGGTATAGCCCACAGTGGGCTGGGCCCTCCTACATAAATTAGCAATAAAGAAAATGCTCCACACATGTGCCCACAGGCCTATCTGATGGAAGCAGTTCCTCCTTCCAAGTGACTCTTGTTTGTTTCTGTAGGAGGTACAGAGGTCTTTGTGCTAATAGATACTCACTGGGAGAAGCTGGACTGTAGGCATCATAGATAAGCACTAGAGGAACCAAGAGTGTAAGCACACAGGGTTGTTCCTTTGAGGGAAGGAATGCAGAACCCATTGTCCACTAGAAGTCTGGGACTGGTCATGTTTTCTAGTCTAATTACCTTTGCATTGCCTGTGTGGTTAAAGACTTTTCTGGCCCCAGATCCTCCCCCAGTAAGTTTGTTTTTCTCTGTCAATCTATAGAGCCTATCTTTATGAACGCTACAAAGAGTTTCAATGTAGTCATGTCTTGATGTATTTCTCTTACTTGGTTCCTCAAGAAGATTTATGTATGCTTTGTTGTGAACACAGGATTGAGTTAATAATCACCAGAATAAAATTTCACCAAATTGTGCCATGCTTAAATATGTCTAAAATAAACTACTATGGGTCAGACTCCAGATGCTTGAATCAACACCAGCTACTTTGTCATGCTGAACCAAACTGCCTTTCTGCCTCTAGAAGATTGTCTCTTTGCGGGATTGTGAAGGTCACAGAGACCCTTCTGCATGTGTCAAGTTGACAAAAACTACCCAGCACACTCCCTGAAGTTGTTTGGTCTAGTGTTATGGTCACAGGGATGAGACATCTACCTAGCATAATTTGATTATCACGTTTGCTTTTATTCAACGTTTGTGAATAGCAGCCACCATGCTGGGACTGGGAAACCTAAGCAAGGAAGAAATGTTCATCACTTAGGAGCAAATAAGAGGAGAATGCTTATTACTCCAATTGTTGTTGGATATGTGGCTTTCTAGCTATTCAAAACAACTGTTAGATTTCTAAAACTAAGTCAGGGTCCGATAATTGCACAGCAGACCCAGGACAGGTAATGCTTTCAGGGCAATTAACTTCAGGCTCCTGTATGCTGTTCCAAGATGTACCATTTACATATCCACTCCTTGCCAAGAAAGCAGGAATGATCAGACTTACTCAGCTAACTTGAGTAAGTTAGTATTTAAAGTGTTCTCTCATGTATTGAACCAGTCCTCCTTAGGTGAACAGAGTCAGGTCAAATGGAAAAAACTTCCTTATGAGACACAAGCGAAGAAGCCCTACCAGAGCATGGGCCGCTTACTACACAGCCTTGCTTTCAAGACCAGTCCCGCTCATGGCGCCATATTCTTAAAAAGTCCCTGCTTCTATTAAGAAGACTTCTCAGAGATGGGCACGGTGATGCACATCTTAAATCCCAGCTCTTGGGAGGCGGAGGCAGGCGGATCTTGGGTTCAAAGCCAGCCTGGTCTACATAACACATTGCAGGCTTGCCAGAGCTACATAGAGAGACCCTGTCTTAAAAGAAGAAAGCTAAAGAGGAAACAGGAAGTAGAAGATGGAGGAGAAAGAAGGAGGAGGAGGAGAAGGAGGAGAAGGAAGAAGAGATGATAGAGGAGGAGGAGGAGGAGAAAGATATTCCAATAAAAGTGGTCCCTGCCTCCTAGCCTGGACAGGCTAAATGGTAGTCACACTGGTAGACTATTGGATGCTGATATTCAAGCAAAACTCTCTTCCAGCTTCCTTAATTCTATACACAACCTTCTGCCTCCTCTGTCTCTACGAAGGAAGAGTTCAAAGGAACCCAAGACAAAACACCATGTCTGGCTTATTTATAAAATGCAGTCTGTCTCTACAAAGCCTGCATTGGAGGAGAAATTATTTTTTCCACTTTCCTGAGGGACATCATTAGCATTGTGATAATAATGAAAGCAGATTTTTTCTTGTTACATAAGATCACTTTTTAGCAGGTGAAATCCTACTTCTGGTGCCTGACACAGAATAGGCACCAAAGATCTGTGAAAGAAGGAATAACAGGATGGACAAATGGGTTTTTATCATGTTGGATGTTGACATAAGACAAATATTAATAATATTTTTTTCAATAAAATCCCATCAGCTGTTACTTAGAGTAACAAAGAAGAATCTTTTGGAAGGGTGGTATGAGTGGGCACACCTTTTACCTCAGCTCTCAGAGACTGGTGGACCTCTGTAAGCTTGAGGTCAGCCTGGTCTAGATAGCAAGTTCTGGGCCAGCCAGAGCTACACAGAGAGACCCAGCCTGGAAAAAAATCCACTGGAAAGCAGGAATAGAGTTTCCAATGTATACATACAATTTGGCAAATAACTGAACAAATGCTCATTAAATACATTTTCCCTCAAATTCCTTTTCCAGATGTCTCCTCCTTTGGCCCTACCCTAACACAGCACAGACTCTTCCTCCACCTTCTATTCCTTTTCCTTCCTCTGCTTATGAAGTGAAAAGTAAAATAAAGAGAAAGAAAAAGAAAAGTGTTGTGTTTAGAACAGTCACGTGATTTAAAGGCCAATGGCTGCCATTCCCACATACCAGCCCAGGGGTCTTGGTACCTGTTTTACCTTTGGGTCTGTGTGTCAAGAACTCCAGCCAAACTATGTCTGGCAAAGTGTGAAACAGATGAAGCGGGTGGCAGTGTCTCCCCGCGGACCCTCAAGTCTTGGCTTCTCTGCAGTCCCTTGTTTTCAAGCCTGTGGAGTCTGGCCTTGTAGTGCATGCTCTGCAGTGGGTTCCAGGCCATCCAGGATGCCATTGTAAGACAGCGTCTCAGAAAAGAAGGGAAGAAGGGAGGGAGGGAAAGAGTGAGGGAAGGAGGGAGGGAAAAGGAAGCCATGGAAAACCCAGCATCCTGGCTGAGGTCTAAGTGAGCAGTGGTCTGTGTCTCAGAAATATTTGCTTATCCACCATAACAAATAGAAAGCAGGACTTGGATAACAATTGTCAGGCTCAGTCTATGAAGAAAATATTAAGAATCAAATAAAACAAGCATGTGATTTTGAAAACAACCTCAAGTCTCATCCCCACGCCCAGGATTCAGCAGAAAAAGATAAATATGAGAAAGAAGAGAAGAAAATATTGAGTTCATATAAACACCAACAGCAGTTCTATGGGACCTGTGCAGATAAGTCTCAGAAAAGAAACTGAACATGCAGCAGAGGAACAACCAGGGGCATGAGAAAAATCCCTTCCATCTATCCAAGCCATATCTTCCCAGCAAAAAGAACCATTAAGATTCAAGCCCAATTATAGAGACAGACCTACACTGTGACTCTCGGGCACAGGGAGGAAAATAGACTTGGAGACTGGTAGATATGAGTAGTTATAAACACACAAGCCAAAGTGAAAGATTTATGTTATCTCAATACCAGAAAACAACAGGTCAACAGTATGCAGAGGTATAGAAAGAGGTTCCTATGCCTTTGTCTGAAAAACAGACTCCCAGTAAGATCAAACTAAGCATAACTCAAATATTCAAGGACTCGGAAACATAATACCCAAGTACCAATCTCAAAAGCACTTGAAAGAGGCTGGGTGTGTAGCTTAGCAACTAAGTCACCATGATCAAAGGAAGCAGGAAAAGCAGCCCCCCCACTATCCCTCACCCCCATGGGTCAGCGATCCAAACCACCAGGGTTAAGACCTCATTCTGGACCAGAGGCACAACTCCAGGTGCCTCATGGTAATTCTGTGACTGCTAGCTGATAGGGACAGAGACAAGAATGTGCTTTTTTTTCTTTATTTTCTTTCTTTCTTTCCTTGTTTTTTTTTTGGGGGGGGGGGTTGTTTGTTTTTTGTTTTTAGAGACAGGGTTTCTCTGTAGCTTTGAATCCTATCCCGGAACTAGCTCTTGTGGACCAGGCTGGCCTCGAACTCACAGAGATTCACCTGCCTCTGCCTCCTGAGTGCTGGGATTAAAGGTGTGTGTCACCACCGCCCGGCCACAAGAATGATCTTATTCAAAATGAGTTGGCAGCTCTAAGTTCTAAAACACACCAAGAAATGTAATACTGCAATGACAATGGGCCAATAAGCAGGGCACAAAAACACATAATGGTATTTGTTTTCTAAATACACTTGGAAAATGTAGGGGTTTAAGATTTAAAATACTTTTTGAAGACAGGAAACAACTTTTTAACACAAGCTTAATGTGTGTTCTTAGGATGTATGGAAGAGAAGTAGAAATATCTTTATCAGTATACTCGCTTAGCCTCCCTTACAGTTAGCCTAGTAGCTGTGCTACAGGCTCCTAACTAATAAGATGGGGGTACTTTTTAGCTTGCTCACATGATCATAACCATGCATGTTTTCTCCTCCTTGCATGGTGACCATGGAGACTGTCTTAGAGTAGGGAGCATGCCAGGAAACAGGACTAGCTCTTTCAGTTGTTGTTAGCAGAAACCCATTCAGTCTGACTTTGCGCTGCTGTTGGCGTTAGTGGTACAGTGGCTGGTGTCGCTTTTGCTAACACCGGAAGTGGTGCCTTCATGCATATTTATCACTTTAGAGATAGGGACTCAACTTCAAAGTATTAGAAATAAGCAAGTTGCTTTCCAAAAATCTACAACGTAAAACCCAAGAAAATACAAAGAAGGGACTACGTTTGAATGTAGTTTGGGTGTATGCCACAGGTTCATGTTTTGGGAGCTTGGTCCCCAGTGTGGTGGTATTTAGCTTAAACGAAATATACTGCCCTCAGAAAGTAATTGATCTAAGACCTTTATGGAAAAGATATTAAAAATCAGTGGAGGGCATGAAAGGAGGCCTGAATAGAGAGACTATGCAGTGTTCATGGATTAAGATATAAGTTTTCCACATTAATTACAAATACAATATAATTCCAATCAATATCTATTATGGTTGGTTTTGATGTTAACTTGCCACCAGTTAGAACTGCCCGGATAGGGAGCCTCCACTGAAAAACTCCTGATCGTCTTGACTGACATGGGAAGATCCATCCAATTGTGAATGGCACTTTCTAGTAGCAGCCCAGATGAAACCAAGCATAAAGCAGAAGGAAAATGGCTCACCATTTGCTAATTGACTTCCCTCTTGCAGCTGAGTTGGTTTACCCTGCCTGCTGCTCCTTCTGCTTCTAGTTTCTTCGCTAATATCAGAACCAGTGTTACCAGGTTTTCTTAGAAGACTAAGCACCAACAGCTCCTAGGAACCTCCCAGGTTTTCTGAACCAGACTGGAGCTGCTGAGATACCCAGCCTTGTAGGCTGACCTTCCCAGTGAGAGACAGCCACTATGCAACTGATGTCCCCAGCCTCAAGGATGGAGCCACAGGCTCTCAGCCTCTCTGTTATGAGACATTTACTCACCTCCCAATGGTTCGGTTCCTCTAGAGAACCTTGACTAATATATTAAAAAGCATTTAGCAAACTTTTGCAAGCTGATGCTGACATTCAAATGAGCAAAATAGCTGAGATAAGTAAAAAGAACCCTGGAGATGAGGAGGGAGAGTTGGTCCATCAGCGGGAACAGCGGGAACTGTTCAACTGTTCACAGTTGGGCTTCCTTGTTGCTGGTAGCTGGGCCATGCCATTCTCCTACTAAGTAATGACATGGATGAAATCAACCTCAAACACAGTTGCTCGGAAGCCACAACAAAACAAATAAAAACCCAACTTGATAATTTTGCTTAAGCCCAGACACAAACAAGGGCCCTGTGCCACCCACAAAATACCAAACATTTCTACCCTTTAAATAAAATGCATGTCTGCTGCATCTTCACCAAGTACAGTTTCGGTCTCACTGTGGTGTGCTCTTGTTAGAGAAAATATTCACTGATGGGCTCGTAGGGATGACTCCATGGTTAAGAGAGCTTGCTGCTCTTGCAGAGGGCCCAAGTTCCTTTCCCGGCATTTCTATTGGGTGGCTCACAGCTGCCTCTAAGAGACCAGGAGACCCACCACCTTCTTCTGGCCTCCACAGGTGCCATACATGGAACACACACACAGATATATACAGAAATAAAAACAAATATTTTTAAAGGTGTCATTTGTTTTATTAACAAAAAAATATACAAGAAAAGATATGGGGTCAAGTGGTGGTGGTGCACACCTTTAATCCCAGCACTCAGGAGGCAGAGGCAGGCAGATCTCTGTGAGTTCGAGGCCAGCCTGGTCTACAGAGTGAGTTCCAGGCCAGCCAGGGCTGTTACACAGAGAAACCCTGTCTTGAAAAACCGAAATGAAAAGAAACGATGTGAAGAAAAGGATTCCATTAATAGTGAAACAATGCATTGAATAAAAATAAATACTTTTAAAGAAAATATACATTGGAATGTCCCACAACAGACTTGACCACAGATAAAATTTTACTGTCTGATGAGCCTGGGTTTTTCTGGGTTTCTAATTGTTAGAATGAGTTTAATATACATGCATGTGCTTTCGATTGTCTGTAGCTCAGTGTCTGTCTCTTGTCCCTCACTTTGTATTAGTTTCTATTTTAGAAGGCTCATGGGCACGTGTGTCTTTGGGGTTCTATTGCTGTGAAGCATCATAACCAAAGCAACGTGGGGAAAAGGGGGGGTTATTTCACTTACATTTCCATCACTGAGGGAAGTCAGAGCAGGAACCTGGGGACAGGACCTGGAGCAGAGGCCATAGGGAGTGCTGCTTCCTGGTTTGCTCTCTGTGGCTGCTCACTTGTTTTTCTTACACAGCCCAGGACCACCTGTCAAGGGATGGCACCACCCACAGTGGACTGGGCCTGCCCGCATCAATTATCAAGAAAGTTCCCTACAGACTTTGTCTACAGGACATTCTGATGCAAGTATTTTCTCAACTGAGGGTTCTCTTCCCAAATGACTCTAGCTTATATCAAGTTGACAAAAAACTAAATTGCACAACATGTATGTAGTTCTTTCCATTATGCATTTTTTTCCTCCTGTTTAGGATTCTTTGGTTGTTGTTGTTTTCGGGGAACACTTCTTGCCAGTAAATATAATCCTGTATATATTTGTCAAATACGAAGTTTTAATTATTTGCAAATGTTATTTTTAAAATTTTTTAAAATGTGTATAAGTGTTTTGTCTTCAGGGATGTCTGTGTACCGCATTCATGCCTGGTGCCTGTGGAGGCAAGAAGAAAGCATCAGATCTCCTGGAACAGGAGTTACAGACCATGGTGAGATGCCATATGGGTGCTGGGAATTGAACCCGGGTCCTCTGGAAGATCATCTCGTCTCTTAACTGCTCAGCCATCTCTCCAGCCTCTGCTATGTTAATTTTTAATTGCAAGAACGCAAATGAACAAAGAAAGAGAGAAAATAAAACTTGACTACTGATAGAAGTGGTATTTTTAAAAGGTTTATTATATAAGTATATATATATGTATATATATGTATGTATATAAGTGTCCGAGTGAGTGTATGTATGTATATATCTGCACCATTGTATGCAATACCCACAGGGGCCAGAAGAGGGCGTTAAGTCCCCTGTTACTAAAGTTACAGTTGGATGTGAGTCACCACGAGATTGTGTTTAGTAAAACTAACAAAAAAAGAAGCCAACTTTAAGAGAACATAACAAAAACACAAAAGATTATTAGAAAAGTTGTCAGGAGGTAAAGTTCCAGCTTAGTTATTTATTAATAAGCCCTATGTGGCTCTTCCCGTTCAGTTAACCTAAGTCAGGGTTGGGGTACCCCTCACAGGCACTAACCTAGTCAAGATCATCCCTCCTAGGCATAGCCAGAGGCTCATCTGCTTGGTCAGTCCAGATCCTGGCACGATAACTATCAGAGTTAGCAATCATATCAGCTAAGAGAGAATTATATGCCAGCACCAGCTTGACAAAGACTGAAAGCTGAGCCAAGGACAGCCACCCCCTCCACTGTTAGCCCGGCTTTGCTTTGAGATGCTCCTGACCTTTCCTTTCACCCGACATCTGATCAAGGTCACAGCAAATGCGTGGGGGGGTGTGGTCAAATGACCAAGGCACAGGCATAGTCACTATGACCCTCTCCCCTGTGGCATCGCTTTCTGAGTCCATGATTGTATTGCTTATTTTTCTGTTGCTGAGAAAAAAAAATATGACCAAAACCACTTATTTTGACTTATGGTTCCGGTGGAACAGCATGGCAACAGGCAGCAGGCATGGCAACCGGAACAGGAAGCTGAGCGTTCACATCCTCAACTTAAGCACAAAGCAGAGAGAGCAAATTGGAAATGTTGTCAGTTTTTAAACTCTCAAAGCCTGCTACAAGTGACACATTTTATCCAACAGGGCCACACCCCCTTAACCTCTCCAAACAGCACCATGAACCAGGGAACAAGTGTTCAAATGCATGAGCCTCTGGGGGACATTTTCATTCAAACCATTGCTAGGTCATCTTTCGGTTCCTTTTGTCACCGTCTCTGTTGCCTTTGAACTTCTGCACATCCCTCCCACTGGCTGGAGCCCTCTTCCTCTGTTAGTCCCCTAGCCCTTTGTCTTGATCATGTCTAGGTCCTTCTCTTTCTATTCTGAGAGCAGACAGCGCTGTTTGCTCCCACTATGATCTTTGGGAAAGTTCTCATGTTGTGGCTTTTGGGGTGGTACTGCTGTTGTTGTTGTTGCTGCTGCTGTGCTCTCAGCACTGGGTTATAAGCTCTGTGAGGATGGGGATTGTCTATTTTGTTCTCCATTATGCACTCAGCACCCCTTACATGAGAACAGAGAAGTGGAAAGAATGAAGAAATGAGCTGTATACAAGCAGCCTCCAGACAGTGTTCCAGAGGCTTCTGGAAGCACAGCAAAACTTGACCCAAAGAACGTGTCCAAACTACACGGGTTTAGCAGGGTAGTATGCCCATGCTTGCCATCTTGGCTTTCAGGAAGCCAATGCAGAAAGATCTTGAGTTCAAGGCCAGTCTCTCAGTAAATGAACAACTACAGAATCCCAAACTCCCTTTCCAAACTTCAGTCCCCAAACTAGGGTACCAATGTATCATATCAAGATTGGAAAGGGGCAGAGGTCCATGGGTTCACAATGTGCCCCACATAGCCCTCCAGATTCTGGCACAGCGTAAGATGTGCTACAACTATAATTACTGTGGGAAGCAGAGAAATCACCAAAAGGGAAACTTCCCAGGAGCTTCGATACATTAGTTGCTGTGAGGTCCACCGTTCTGCGTGCATCACCCCCATCTCTTCTACTGAAGCTTCTTATCATCACCAGCCACACCTGCCAGCCAATCTCATGCGGTCCCTGGGCCTCACTTGTGGGAGACTCCTTTTCTTATTAAACCTTTCTTAATCTTCAGTCTTCTTTTCCTGTATCACAGAGACTTTCAATAATTAAACACAATGAAATATTCTATTTGAAGAGGAATTATAAAATGACTAAAATAGAAAGATAAAGTTACTTTTAACAAGTATTTTAAAATTAAATGATGTTTTTCATCCACGTAAAATGTCATTCACACCATGAGCTTGAAAGCTGGGCCCCAGATAAAATGTTTGGAAAAAGACTTTTCACATCTAACCTACAAGGTCCCGATCATCAACTGTTCCTAGCATTTTCAATAATCTTTGCTCTTTCTGTTGCTGTCTGACCAAAAGCAGGTTGGTGAGGAAAGGGTTTTATTTCAGCTTACCCTTCCTTCAGTGCTGGATTGGGGTAGCGTGCTAGTCCTCCAACACCAATTAGCAATAAAGAAAATGCCCCCAGGCCAATCTAATGGAGGCTCTGTCCCAATCCAAGCTCCCTATTCCCAGATGTACCAAGTTGACCACCAGGATTAGCCATCACGTCTTATTAAACAAGATCGAGGAATGATACCGCAGAGCTGGAAGTAAGGAGAACAAGTTAACATCTTTGAAGCACTTTGTATCCCCTTCTTTAAACTTGACACTCCCCCAGGATCTCTTGCTTTGGGGTAAACCTTCTGGGCAATGTCGTTGTCCCCAGGAGTTCAGCCTGAGCACTTATCAGTGACTAAAGCTATGTCATCTGCAGACTTAGAGTTGGTGTGAGTAGGTACCCTTAAGGGAATCAAGAAAGTTAGGGTTTGGACTAAAATAATTTCTGGGAATGTAGCAGACTGTGAAACTACTGAGCGACCATTTGTAGTGCTTCAGGGTTAAAACACTCCAAGGCATAATCACAAATAGTCCATCACAGGGAGAATCTAATGGCACTGTATCTTCTAAATCACACACTGGCCCCCACTGAGCTAATTTCTACCAAACAAAGTTCTTTTTTGTGAAACCAATAACCTGTTGATACCAAGAGTGACATGAAAGGGAAAGGCAATCAAAGAGATCAAAACTAAAAAAAAAAAAATCACAATTTAGGATTGCATGATCAAATTCTATAATCTCTCTTGGCTTCTATTTTGTACTTTGAAAGCTGGTAACTGTATCTGCTTGCAAGATTAATTAGATGAGGCATGCTAATCAAAACAATAAGGATGTGACGGGGCAGATGGCCATTGTACACGAGGCTGCTTCCTACCTGCGCTCTCTGTCTCTCTGTGACTATGCAAAGAAGCCTTCCTTTGAATTCTGCTATTCTGCCTGCGCCTCTTGAGCTTGGATTAGGAAGCTCTTAGCAACCGCTCCTCTCACAGTGCTGTGGCTTAAAAGTCGCTCACCTCATCAGTGGTGATATATGCTCTGATCTCAGCACTCAGGAGGTAGAGGCAAGAGCACCCAGGATTCAAGGGCTGCTTCAAGCTACTTAGGGAGTTAAGGGCCAACCTGGGCTACAGGAGACAGAAAGAGAGAGAGAGAGAGAGAGAGAGAGAGAGAGAGAGAGAGAGAGAGAGACTGTGTATGTTACTTAGTCTTGTTTAACTTTTGGAGCTCTGTCCTCAGAGCAGCACAGAACCATGTTCAAAAGTTATGAAATGAAACACTTAGCTTTCTTTTCAATTTCTTGAATTGAAATTGCCCCCACCAATTTCCCCTTGTTCCTCTAAAAATTAAGGTCTAAGTGACATTTTTCTTGGACAGAGAGTTTTTCCATAGGTATATTGCCTGCGAAAGTGAATTAGTCTCACGCCCTTCAAGTATCCGATGCAATAACCCCCCGTTGTTACAGTGCACAACCTCCAAAGGGTCCATTTTTAATAATCCGTGCATACTTGCCAATAAAGGAGCTGTCAGGACTGGGATGTAGGTCAGTTGGTAGAATGTTTGAGCTTGCCTAGCATGCATCAATCCCTGGGTTTAATTCCCCAGTACCATATAAGCAAACTGTGGTGGCATATGCCTGTAATCCCAGGACAGGCAGAAACAGGAAAGACAAAGGTTCAAGGTCATCCCCAGCTACACAACAGGCTTGAGACAAGACTGTGCTACAGGACATTTTGTCTCATGAGACAAGACTGGTTACAGGACACCCTGCCTCAAAAAGATAAGAGTTGCCCAAACCACAGTTCTGATTTTTCATTCTGGTTTTGATAAGGCTAAGGCATAAAAGGATTGTTTACTGGTCTGTGATGTTGAATTTCTCTTCAGAAGCCACACCGCTAAAGACACCCAAGCTGTCAGGCCGTTGTTGAGTAGAGCATCATGATTGTGAAAAATTAAATATTGTACACACCGTCAAAATAGTCTTGGGCTATCTTTAAGGAAAGTAGCCATTTGGTTTTCTGATTGAATACTCTTTATTAAACTACGCACACGCAACTAAACAGTGTGGAGTCCATGGATAGGTAACATCGCTGTCTCTTGGTACAAACTCTTAGGTTTAGCCTTTGCCGCCAGCTTAACATCCTGGTGACTATCAGGTAACCCTTTGGAATATGTCGTTAAGCTTGGTAGGCCTCTAACCATGACCAACCCTAAAGCTAAAGCTATTTGATAGCAGCTGAAATCTATGCAATACATTTCCTCACTTTGGTGTTGCGTGCCTACCTAAAGCCCCCACAAATGTACTTGCTGAATGTATTGATTTATGATATCCTTTGTCCTGTGGATATAAGTTTATATATGTTTTTATTATATATATATATACCCTTTCATTTCAGAGAACACCATCCAAAGTAGCTTCAATACATGTTCCCAGAACATAGACACTTGGATTTGGCTCAGAATAAGCCATTTGTTTCCTTTAAAGCAGGGTCCTTGTATATAGATAGGACTTATTGGTTTACACACACACACACACATACACATACACATATATAGTTCCCTATATAAAAGAATACTTATGGCATTCATCTTTCTAAGTCTGGCTTATTTCACTTAACATAATGGTTTCCAATTCCATCCATTTTCCTGCAAATATCATTTCATTTATCTTTATGACTGTATAAGATCCCATTGTGTCTGTACCATATAGTCTTCATTCATTCTTTTGTTGGTGTACATCTAGGTTGATTCCATTTCCTGGCTGTTGTGAATAGTGCAGCAATAACCACGGATGTGCAAGGCTTACTGCTAAAACTAAGGAGTCTAACTAAAGGTTTTAATAAGGAAAAGTCTATAGTCCAATAGTCTCTACCCCGTCCATCTTTCAGACTCTCTGTCTCTGCTTCACTCTCTCTGTCTCTGTCTCTGTCTGTCTGTCTGTCTCTCTCTCTCTCTCTCTTTGTGTGTGTGTGAGACACACACACACACCACCACCACCAACCACCACACCACTGTAGTTAGAGCGCAGAGCATACTGAAGCTGGTGTAACATACTCCTAATTAATGATCAAAACTCATTGGAGCTGAGGTGCTGCTCTCCCAATAGACAGCTATTTTTAAAATATTTCTCTTTGAAAACAACAGCATGATTAATCCCATTATTCCTATTTAAATTACTTATGGAGAAACAGCCATGCTCTGTAAGCAATTATTAAAAATGCTTTATTATGTATAATTTGTACATGCTTCAATTTGTGTTGCTTAGAGTAATTTATTTTCCAGGTTGTGATGTCATCTACCAAAATTAACTAGATCTAATTTTCATCCTGACACGCCACATACAAAAATACAGTTTTAAACAAAGTTCCTCTTCTTCCCAGAAAGGATCTCAAGAAAGTGTCAGATGAATAAAACGAGAAAAGAATACTCTGCACACATGCCGACACCATGCAAGGCATTATCCTTCACACAGTAACGTCAGATGCGTTCTTTTATTTTGAAACAGCAGAGAAAGAGCCCATTCACCCTCGGAGGGGGATGCAAACTTTATTGTTGCTAAAGCCAGGCTCCAGGGATAAAGGGGTGCTCCTTTGGGGAAAGGGAGTGTGGGAACTTAAGGTGGGGGCTGTTGACCCTTCATAAGCACTTCAAGAGGAAGGAGTTGCAGGAAGTTCCTCGGGGACAGTCACACAGCTTCCCGATCCTGGCCCCTTTCCGCACTGCGCACTGCTCTCCGGCGTCACACTGTGTCAACAACACAACTGGTGGTTATGCGGGTCTCAAAGGAGCGTTCTCTTGAGAAGAAGGACTAGACCGCTACCATCACCTCTAAGTACAGTCAGATCCGAAGCCCAGAGAGCCTGAAGCCCCAGCTTATAATTTCAGAAAGAGGACATTTAAAGAAAGAAAATTAAATGGTTGATCCCTCCTACATCGTTCTGCCGTTGGGAGCGACTGCATTTTCAGCTTCCTTTTCTTGTAAATTTAAAGAGGGAAGAATCACCCAGACCCTTGCATCTAAGAAATACACAATACACTTTCCCATAATCTTGTTTCTACTTTCTCACTTCCTCACCCAAAGAAGGAAAGCCGAAGGGGTGTGTGTGTGTGTGTGTGTGTGTGTGTGTGTGTGTGTGTGTGTGTGTGTGTGTGAGAGAGAGAGAGAGAGAGAGAGAGAGAGAGAGATTTTACCTAGAACTGTTCCCACAAAGGTGACCAGTTCTGAAAACTTTTTATCACGAAATTTAAGAAACAAAACAACAACGAAATGATAAAGAAAAGCCCCGCCATGCTCTAGGGGAAATTAAGGGACAACTGCGTAGATTTAAGGGCTCATCCAACTACGATGTTTCAGGAAATACTCCCACTCACATCATGGGACTGTTTTCTGGCTCTAAAAGCCTGTGTTCCCTTGCTCTTAGGGACCAGGGAACAAAGGGCGAGAGCAGAAGCAAAGCATCACCTGAGCTGCTCCGCCACCTGCTAGAGTAAAGAACGTGTGTAAGATGGCAGTCCTTTCTCCTGGAAAAGTAAGGGAAGGGTGACCCCAGAACCTTACCATGGGGACTTGGCCATACTTCTTCTCATAGATCGGAATGCGTTTACTCTTGAGCTTCTTCAGGACTTCCTGCAGCGCTTCAATCTGCAACACAGCGCCGGGAGCCCGAAGTTGCCGCCTTGGCTGCGAGCCCAGCGCAGGTGCTCACTTTCAGCCCAGTTATAAGGAGCCCAAGACACACAACCGTAGGGTGGCGGGACTCGGAGGACGGACAAGTTGGGGGTGGAGTGGGGGGATAGATGGTGATGGAGAGGAAGCCCTGCGGGCGAAGTCCCTAGTCTTGACCTCACTCCCCAGAGTCTCCAAGACGCACAGTGCCCAGAACAGTCACAACCAGGGATTCGCTCGACATGCAACCTGATAGCGAGTACCAGGGCTTTATTTTTAAAACCTGGCTCCAGGGACTCAGCCCTCCTGGTGGGACAGGAGCGAAGGAGGGACACATGCAAAGGAAGGGCCCCGCGGCAGCCCAGGGAGATCCCGAGGCAAGGGGAATACTGACCAGCTCCTTTTCATGGGACGCATCCTCCACGGCAGAATAGATGTCCAGGGCTCGGGGCTGCAGCTCGGCATCCTCCTGGGCACCGACACCCAGCAAAGGGAGCAGTAGCAGCAGGGCGGCGCCCAGGAGGGGCAGCAGCCGCAGGCGGGAGCTCTCCATGGTGCTGGACCTCGTCGTTGCTGGGGCACCGCGCTCTCCTGCTTCTTATAGCCGGCTGAACCCGGTGCCGGGAAGAGGGAGGGGGCGAGGAAGGACGGGGGTGTGGAGGAGGGCCCGGGTCAGCCGTCTGTAGGCAGCGCTCCGCTGCCGTTTGACGTCAATGCCCGCCGGGCTCCAGGAGCCCGGGAACGAGGCTCTGCGCACAGATGGGATAGAGCGCAGAGAACAAGACCCCGTGCCCCAAATGCTGTCAGCCCCGTGGCCAGGGACGCTCCCTGAGGGGCCAGAGCTGAAACTGAGGGGTAAAGGGTGAGAGATTGGAAGCGGGAGGGCCCGTGAAATGGAAAATGCCTTCGGGGCAATGAACAGGCGGAAGAGTTGATTCCCTTAGCGGTGGTGGATGCACCACAGTCTTGCTTTTAGGCTCTACCTTGCTTCTCTCATTCCCAAGCCCGGGCTGTGGCAGCAAGAACGATGTGTCGCCTCCAGCAGGCTCGTTTGCTGAGCACAATCCTAGGCAAGCAAGGCAAGTGAGGGAGACAATCAGCATACTAGACAAAGGGAAATTTTGTCCTCCCGCACCGGGGGCTCTGTGGAAACTAAGTGATGTTGATAACCTGGAAAGGAGAGTAACCCAGCTCAAGAGCTGAGCAGGAGTCAAAGAACCCGACACTGGTTCCAGTCCTGGCCCAGCACTTCCGAACTGTGTGCCTTAGAATGAAGTGGACCTCACTGAGGGGCCTGATAGATGGCTCAATGGCTTTGAAAGGCCTGAGTTCAGTTCCCAGCACCACCCCCGCAGGTACCTACACATATACACATGACTAAAATTAAAGAAATATGTTCTTAAAGGAACTCTCTGAACCTCTACCTTTGTTTTGTAAAACTAAAATTGAAAGAACGTAGCTCATAGCCACTGGAAGTGTGGAAGGATAGCTCTTGTGTGCCCAGTTCCTTGCCTTTGCCACAATAAACACTAAGCTTCCAGATCCCTTTGCTTAGAACTGTGAAGCCATCCAAGAATTGTTTGTGCCCTGCCTCAACTTTTAACTCAGAGCAAATTTAGCCATCCACAGAACTCCTCCTTCCCATTGTCTCTGGTACCCAAGAATCCCAGAAAATAAAGGTGTGAAAAAATGCAGCACCCTGAATCTGGAAAGATCTCAAGAGATCAGAAGCCAACGGTCAGCCAGGTCCTCTGGCTAAGACAGACACACAGTAGTTAGTGGCTTTGTGAAGTTAAGGTCTTTGCACCCTGAGTGCAAACAATGGCTCCTGTGGAAATGATGCTGTCCCACGAGGACCTAGAAGGAATCACATCTGCTGGTTGACCTGGCTTCTTCTGTCATGCCCTCTTCCTCTCAGCTCCTCCTGAGTGTATCCATTCTTCCCCATCCCTATCACCAAACCACAAAACTGCTCCAGCCTGCCTACAGTCTGTTTCTTAATCCCTCCCCCTTCTCTTGCCTTCCTCTAATCCACAGTTCACAAGCCATTATAGTGTTGTGTCCCAAAATAATGACTTCTCAATAGGACACTGCATTCCCCATCCTGCTATAGGAACTATTGCATTATCTGCACCTCATTCCCTGCCACAAGTCCTGCAGCTCCGCTCTTGTTGGCCTCCTCCTTGATTGCTGGCCTCCTTGATCCTCGAATTAGCCAATCTTCCTTCTACTTTGATGCCTTTCATTTACCTTGCCTGAAAATGTCTTCCTACATTGTTAAATGGCTCACTGTTTCTTGTGACATAAATCTCAATGTGTAAATATCCATGGCTACTCAGTCTCAGGCATCCTTCAATTTATTCTTCCACAACCTTATTGATTAACACATGATGTGGATCGCTGAAATAGTTAATACAGAATATGTATCTGTTTTCTTCAATTATTAAGGCTTTAATTATCACCCAAATGTGTATTTGGGTGAAATTCAAGAACTAACATCTCTGCTGATAGGTAGTATGTTTTTATATTTTATTTGGGGTGAGTGCAACCTGAAAATGTATCTAACACCTCCCCCAAGTTCTGCTTTTTTTGTTTGTTTGTTTGGTTGGTTTTTTTTCCTCTTTTTTTTCTTTTCCCCATATTCTTTTATTTTTCCATTAAAAAAAAGAGTTACATTTCCTCCCCTTCTCCCACCAAGTTCTGCTTTTCACATATGCCTTTTTAATTCTTCCTGAAATTTGAACAGCAGCTCATTTTACCACTTTAAACCTTAAACAGATGCGGTGGCACTCACTGCAAGAAGTCTCCAGCCACCTTAAACATAGTCCACGTTGCAGAAGAAAAATAACTCCAAGTAACAGCTTAGCTCATCCTCTCGCAAGTATGTGAGCACCCCCAGTGCAACGCTATCTCTCAAATTTTATCCCCAAGTGCAAGTACTAGCTTTTCCACTTGTGCCATTTATATTAGGAAAGCAACTCAAAAAGCCAAGTCCTGATGATACTCATCTTCACAAAAGCAGAACACTACCCGGAGTTGAATAGTTAGGGAAAGGAATCTTGAGCCATCCTGCGAAGCAAATCACACACATCAAGGTCATTTCCAAACCACAGTGCCTTTTACTTCTTGAGAAGAATGACCTTCTAGAGCAGTGGTTCTCAGCCTTCCTAATGCTGTAACCCCTTAATAGAGTTCCACATGTTGTAGTCATCCCCAACCATAAAATTGTTTTCATGGCTACTTCATAACTCTAAGTTGCTACTGTTATTAATTATAGTATAAATATCTGATATGTAACACTTGTGAAAGGGTCATTCATGGGTTGAGAGGGGTCATGACCCATGGGTTGAAAAACACTGTTCTAGAGTATCTTGAAGAATGCTATACAGTAAAGTTTGGGTAATGTTCTTCCCAAAAATATTTATGTTCATCTGACATAGAGAAGGAACAAAGAATAAAATGTTCTGTAGCCTTTACATCATGTGATCAGGACAGTTTATGTGTCAGACTTTATGTGATTCCATTAAAGGGGTAAAGCCCATTTTTGATACTTAAAAGCTATGTATTGTGGTAATAGCTGGGGCTAGTTAAGTGGCTCAGCAGGTAAAGGCACTTACCGAGAAAGCCTGGTGACCTGAATTCAATCCCTAAAGCTACATAAAAGTGGAAGAAGAGAAATGACTCTACAACATTGTCTTCTGGCCTCGACATATGCACCATGGCGCTTGTGCCCACATAGACATCACACATGTGCAAACACGCCATGGCACTTGTGCCCACATAGACATCATATATGTGCAAACACGCCATAATAGTACTTTTAAAAATGATTGCGTGGTAAATATCAGAGTGAGTTTTTCAGATTTGTTAAACACATCTTTAGACTGGACAGTGGTGGTGGCACACACCTTTAACCTCAGCACTCAGGAAGAAGAGACAGGTAGCTCTCTGTGAGTTCAAGGCCAGCCTAGTCTACAGAGCAAGTTACAGAACAGCCAGGGCTATGCAGAGAAACCTTGTCTTGAAAAACCAAAAACAGAAAAAAGAAAGCAATCTTTACACTTAAAAAAGATAAACTGGATCATGCATGTTCTGCTTAAAATACTTGAAGCAGTTAAATCGTTAGAATACAATGCAATTTTCTTTCCGAGGTTCCTATTGCATTTATGGTTTGGGCCCTAGGTTCTTCCCCAACATCAGCACCCGGCGCTCCTTTCCCCCTCCTGTATTCAGGCCACACTGACTTCCTCTTTATTCCTATAATAAGCCAATTCCTTTCTTAGCCCAAAGTAATCCAAAGAGAGAAAAGATTGTGCCTAAATTGTACTGGGGCAAACGAAGATGTGTATAAAATAAATTAACCTCATTTATTCTCCACATCATACATAAAAACTGCCTTGAAATAGACTTTAGACCTCAATTTAAGAACTAAAACTATAACACTCCTAGAAAAACCACTTCTGGACGAAAATATTTCCAGAAGGAAATCTTTGTGGACTGAGGTAAGAGAAAGATTTCTTTCATTTTTAATTAAAACATATTTACATCATTTCCTTAACCCTTCCTCTATACACTCTCCTTTGGCTCCCTTTTTAAAATAAGAGCCTCTCTTTCTTTAGGTGTTATAGTTATAGATGCCTAAATATATAAATACAACCTACTCAGTCCATGTAGTGGTACTTGTAGGTATATGATTTTAGGGCTTACCCTTTAATATTGGATAACCAATTTTAGGGGCTCATCCTTGAGGAGGACTATTTCCCCCACTCTTGCTTTGGTTGCCTGTAGTTCTTTTTCTATTAAATGATTTTAAAGTAATCATTGGAATTAATCATTATTTTTCATCCCAAATATAGAAAAAGAAAGTGGGTCACCTCACAAAAGAAAAGCAATAAGAAGCATATGTCTACAGAGGGGTATAGGGCCGACCTCTCTTACCGTGAGATCGAGTGGGCCTGTAGGTCTGCTCATCACAGCCTCAAGTACAAAAATCTCATCAACAGAGAGCAAGGAAACAAGCGCCACCAAGAGCTACTTAGGACATGCTGCTTTCTGAGAGGAAAATGTCAGACCTGAGGCACTTCTTATTCATATCTATCTCTTAGAGTTTTGAACCTCTTTCAATAATATTAACAAGAAAAAACATTGATTAATCTGTAATGTGACTTGGCAAAGAAAACAGAGTACCTGAGTTTTGGGTTTAAAAAAAAGAAGAAGAAGAAGAAGTAAAAATTTATAGCCTAACTGGTCAAATGATGAAATGAGGTCACGGTGAAACAAAATACTGAAATCATAGCTCCCCTCTGCCCCAAGCTCCTGTATTTCTCTCCCTTAAATTTTTAATATTGTCTCTTCCTTTACAGACGAGGCTAGCACTGGCTTGTTAGATCATCATACTGTTTAAATGACAGACCACCGTGCTATCCATTAACCCTCTTTCCACCCATTCTTCCAACTTGCTCTGTTCAAGCACAAAACCTTATCTTCTTAACTTCTTAACACTTGTTTTTAAGACTTTGTCTTCCATTGAATTAGCTTCTCTTCCTCCAAGCATCGCCTTGTTCTCCCCAGAACACTGTGTAAGCTCTAAGGTGGCACCCATTTCTATCTCTGCACTGTCTCCTTTTCACTGCTCCTGATTCCCTAAGATTCATTGTCATTGATATTCATCCTCTTTTACCAACCATCAGTTCACAGCTTTCCAAAGGATCTGTTATTTTTTATGTTCTGTATAAACATCAGTATCACTACCTGGAAGAAAACAATCTTCAAGTGAAGAAGACGAGCCTTTGGAATTGTTAGCCTGGGACTCCATTTGGCTTGGGCTATGCAAGCACCCCTTTTCTAGTGTTCTATAAGCACAAATTCCACTCTGAGCAATGCATCTAGCAACTTGTTAACAGCCTATGATCCCCAGTTGCATGGAACTGCATTAACTCCCTGCTCTGAATAATGGAATAAGTTTTTCCTGTCCTTCCTGTCCTTCACTTAGATCCAGTGAGCAGGAAGCAGGAGCCTAGGTGAGCCACTTGTTAAATGCTAACACTAAAAGCAAATGATTTAACCTAAAATTTTTAGCCTAAGGAAAGTCACTCTTGGTGAATATAAGGAAGGGCCATCAGCCAATTTTGTACTGAATTTGATAAACAGATTATGTCATACTGCTCAAAAAATAGAACTTTTAAAAAGAAAATTCAAATCTCAGTGACTTGGAAAAATGCAAAAACGTTTTCACTTGTATAACTGACAAGTGTCCCAGTAATTGGTGGGTTGTTCCTTCATTGTGGTCATGCAAGCAATGTACCATCTCTAAAAATTGATGGGTTTGGTTTGGGGGACTCAGGAAAATGCTGGAGAGTCTTGGATGGGCTAAAATGGATCAGAAGTAATTCTTCACTTCAAAAATTTATCTACCTACTTATTTATGTATGTATCTATCTATTTATCATGTGTGTGTGTGTGTGTGTGTGTGTGTGTGTGTGTGTGTGTGTGTGTATGTGTGTGTCCCACAGTGAGCATTTGGGGATGAGAGGACAACGGGTAAGAGTAGGTTCTTACTGTCTACCATGTGGGCCTCAAATTTGGTGGTAAAGGGATGGCATCTTCACTTACTGGGCCATCTCACTGACCCTGGTTCTTCAATTTTGCCTCCTATTCATCAGTCCAAACTAGATAGGTGGCCTCATTCAAGTAAAGGGGGCTTAAAACATGTACCCAGAATGTAAACACTGTGACATAAATATAGCCACCATGTGTCTCTGCCTTATTGTATACCCCTCCTTGTGTCTCACATGTACCTGCTATACTTTGAACACTTAAAAATAAACATTTGTCAAGACACATCATTCCTGAATTCTTCTTCGTCTACTGCTCCATCACACTACTGACTCTGCCTTGCCTATAACATTTATTAACACATCTCACGTATCACTTCGTGCCATTGTAAGCCTAACTCACTCACTAGACAAGGAGATCGTTGGAGGCAGAGACGGCATCTAACTGCATCTAACTGCCTCTGTATTCCCAGTATTTGCAAGCGTGCCCAAAACACAGGTGTGTCGGCGAAGTTAGCTGCTAAGAGATGGAATGTGGCCTGCAGACAGGATGAGATGACAACTCAGCGAAATGAGCCATCACCAGTAAGAGTCCCAGGCAGCTCGGAAGCACCACCACGTTTCTATTTAGAAACAGCCTTATTGACCTTAGAGCAGGAAAAATGTGTGGCAGAAGGGCTAACGTTGCTTAACAGCTAGCCCATTTCCGCAACAAAGCTTCTGGAGCACAGATGATGACGGCTTCACTTAGTGGTTCCTCTGATAACTAAATGCATTTCAGTTTTAAGACTGAAATATTTTCCCAAGAGCACAAATTGCTGTCACAGAGAAGTAAGAGCTCCAGCCCCATTCCAATTCCATCGCTTTTCCTTCACGCTTCCTTGTTTGTGGGGCAGGGGGCTTCACGGATGCCAGGCCTGCCCCAGCTCCTCTCACACTCTCTGTGGCACAGTATGGGAAGAAAGCCAGCACAAGATCATCCTTGACAGCAAACCCCAGACTGTTTTGATGGCCCCAGCAGAAGTCATTCCTGTGCTATGCAGAGGTCAGGCTTCCGAGGCATCTGCGGCCAGTGTTAAAGGCACAGTTCTGGAGTTTTCCTGTGCTTCCTTCGGAACTCATCTAAACAAAGTCTATTTCTTCTGACATAAACTATAACCTCAAGAGAAACCAAATACCATCTGGCATGAGGCAAAGATCACACAGGGCCTGCAGGCAAAAGTATATTTTATAGGAAAAGGGATTACCGACT
Organism: Ondatra zibethicus; assembly: GCA_004026605.1. Classification (NCBI taxonomy): domain Eukaryota; kingdom Metazoa; phylum Chordata; class Mammalia; order Rodentia; family Cricetidae; genus Ondatra; species Ondatra zibethicus. The sequence continues at coordinate 172,449 of PVIU01001725.1, forward strand.
AGTCCCTCCTTCATATTTTAGGGGATTTGGCCTTGACATATGTCTGCCGTACACTAGCAGTGTAGTGTGGCTCAGGTTTTAGCGGTGGGTTCATCCTGTTGGATTGACTTACCTGATTAAGAAGGGGCCTGACTTCCACTCCACATGCAGATGTGTTGGCTTTCCTATCTCTGTACTTCTCATTGAGCCAGCCTCTCCAGAGGCAGGATGACAAGACCTCTGGGATGAATGCACTAGGGCCCATTCATTTGGCTCCTCCCACATTTTCCGGAAGCTCTTGGGGGCTGTGCCTATTCCTCAGGAAGGTGGGATTAGAGCAGACTCTGGGAAGATGGAAGCCTGGATAACTGCAGGCTTGCCCGGGGTCCTTAGCATCTCTTTCCTGCTACTAATTCATTGCTGTGAGACGGTTGGAAAACCCTGTTTAACTTTATGAAGAGGATTATTCTTTCTATATAGAAGAAGCTTAAAGGGTTTAGGAAAAGCAATTCTGCCAGTCAGAAGGTGTACCAGGGAATGTGTCTTGAAGATGCCGCTGACGTGAGAATCACTGCTTTCATTCCACCTTAGGGACGTGACAGTGAAGATTACAGGGACGGTGAAACCTCAGCTTCTCCATTGCCACGGGCCCTCTTAATTTTTGACCCTTCTCTAGGAAAGCTAGCTCTTCAGGCATACTCTCTTAGGCTCTGGGACCTCTACAGTTATCCATAGGAAACGTGAGCTGGCCCTTCTCTTTGTATATCATGGTTGTCTGTGACGACCAAGCCTCTGACCCAACGCATGAGTCCATCACACTGGGTGCCTGGTGGCTTCCCCAGAGGAGACTGTATTTTAGTGGCCCCATTGAACTCCTCTGGACTAGCTTTGGCCGACAAAATGCAAGCAGTCATATTGTAATGTCCACTGTATCAGTAAATTGTCATGTGCTGTTTGAGCTTGCTGAGAAGCTGGGCTGTCCTGCCCTCTCCCTCACCCCCATTTCACAGCCAAGCTTGTTTGTCTCAAGGTACCCTCTAAGACTTCTTGTCTAGGGATGGGCTGCCCCACCCCGACTATGCTACAGAGAAGGAAGAGTACAGCAAAACAGCCAGAGAGTAGCTAGGCTGTGTCTTTGAAAACAACCAGAAAGCAAACCATTTCCAACAGAGGCTGCTATTGCTTGTCCCATGATGTAAAAGAGTCTGCAGGGGGAATCAGAAGCTGAAGTTCAGCCATGGGAAGCCTGTCCATGGAAAGAAAGCTCAGCTGGAAACTCCAACTGACTGCCTCAACTTCAATTGATTTCTGCTGTATGTTTGGAATCTCCTGATTTGATGGTGTTACCTTTGTTTGCTCTCTCAATTAGGCTACTCCGATCATGTCGACTGCCTGTTGTGAGTGCAATGTTTTTCTCTCTATCTGTTGTTTCTGTTCTTATTTGCTATTTGTTCCTTGTATTTTTGCTTGTTATTTACTACTTCAAAACCCAAAGCACAGCTGTGGATAGCCATCATTCACCAGATGGTTCAGGACGCACGGGCAGTGCCCTTCCATGGGAATGCTTCCAAAGCCAAAGAATGCATTGCACTGGCCTTTCCCTCTTCCTTCCAGGATTGTCTGTAATGGTCCAGGTATGGGCAGCTTGACAGTCTAGTTCTGGAATATGATAGAGGGGAAATACTAAAGCTACAGCAAACTGCCGATGGACTTGTAACATAAATAAAGAATAAATTTTGGGGGATATGAGCCTCTGAGGTTTGGGGATCATTTATTGCTGCAGAACAATTTAATTTGACCAACACAGGGAGACATGTATCTGTTAACCCATCTCATAGATAATGTTAATTGTCTGTTGTTATATAAGAAGTTACTTTACAAACTTAATGACTTAAACAACACACATTCAGTATCTTATATTTCTATGGATCTGAAGTCCTGTCATGGCTAGCTGAATCTTCTTCTCTAGACTCTGTCATGAGGCCACTGTCATGGCACTGGCCTAGAGACACAGACTGTGGTCACAAAGCGTTGACTGGGCCTGCAGTTACATCATGACTCTGCTGGGGTATCCTTGTTATCAGTCACTGGTGACTTGAGTCCCAGTCCCCTGGAGGCTACTGACCCAGGCCATTCTCAAGTCCACTCAAGGTAGCTTTCTCCACTGGAGCAAATATGTAAGAAAAAAAAATGGAATGAATACTAGCAAGGCAGGAGCCAGACTTCTAAACTAATCACAGAAGTTGCATCTCGTCACTTTCCCCATGTGCTATGCACTAGGCCGACCCTACACTCAGGCTGGGGCACACAAGAGTGTAAATATTAAGACACAAGTGTCCTGGGACCCAAACAGGAAACCACCTATCACAATGGCCGTCTCAAGAAATCTATGATAAGTCAGGTGGTGGTGGCGCAAGCCTTCAATCCCAGCATTTAGGAGGCAGAGGCAGAGAAATTTCTGCAAGTTCAAGGCCCACCTAGTCTGCAGAGCTAGTTCTAGGACAGCTAAGGCTTTTGTTACACAGTGAAACTTTGTCTCAAAAAATCAAAAACCAACCAACCCAACAAACTATACTAAGTCAATGAGAATCATGTAGGAAACTAAATCTCAAAGGCAAGAGGGTGAAGCATGGGGTTTTTGTAAGTGAAGCTTTGAGGTTCAAGAAGGCTAAATACTTTGCCTGGGGTGCATAGTTAGAAACAAACCCCAGAACACTGCTATTGCCACTAGACAGGTAAGTGAAAAATTAAACAGCAATAGAAGACAAATTGCATTCATCTGCAACAGAAGGGAGGGCATCGATCACTAATTGAATTAAATAAATCATCCAGACAGTGAGTGAATTAGAAGTGCAGAGGAGGCAAGCGCTTCAAGCTGGTACAAACAAAAAGGTAAGTCATTTTTTAAAAAAGTAAGTGGTGTTACAGGCTTTGATGGGTGGAATTTTTTGAGCAGAGAAGAGAGGTGTCTTCTCTGACAAGCCAAGATGAGGCTTCCTTCTTCAGTGCCAGCCTGCTGTCAAAAAGTAATGCTGAGGCCACACTCACATCCAATCTAGATCTGCCAGATGACATTATCCAGGACTGTGGCTCCCCAGTATACTGCAGTGAGGCATTTATACACCCTTATAGTTGCCCTCAGAAACTGGCTCCTAGCTTGAAGTAGAAACATCCAAATGAGCTGAAAATTTTGTGAGGCAGAATACAATGTGCTTATGCGCCATCCCTCACATCTGAGCGGGGCACCAGAATCCCTGCGGTTTGGAAAGCTTCCCGCTAGTGACTCTACTCTAAGCTGCCCGCTGTAGCACCCTGGTTGAGCTCCACTGCTGCGGGAGATGCTCTGGTCATTTCATGAGGGCAGCGAGTCAAGAGCCAGGAAGTGCACGTTGTCCTTCAAAGGTCTCCACGGTCAAGTTTCTCTGGGATTCCAATACACTTCCCTTGCAAAATACAAATAGTTTTCCTTGTCTGAGCCAGCGTAAATGGGCAAAGTTCAGCCGCCCCTAGCTCGCTAAAAACTTCCATTGTCCCCACATCTAAGTAAGTGGTCAGGAACTTGCCCTGTTGGTTTTTCCAAAAGTGCCTGTCGTGGAGTGAAGCCACGTCCTAAATCATAATAAGTTGGCAAATTCTGCTGAATGGCTTTACTCCTACTTACCTTGAGCTACTAATTCTGCAGATGACAAAACAGATCATTTCAGCAGTGGGGTCCAGGTCTGAAGCAAACACGAAAATGGTTGGGTTTAGCTCATCTGAAGACCAAGTTGCTGTTTGCTGATTGTGTTGGGGGGATGTTGCACGCGCGCACACACACACACACAAGTTCTTCTATGTGCGTGTGTGTGTGTGTGTGTGTGTGTGTGTGTATGCCACTGCATGTGGAGGTCAGAGGTCAACCCTCACTAGGACCTGGGGCTCTACAACTGGCTAAACCAGTTGGCCAGTGAGCGCCAGAATCCTCCTGTCTTCACCACCCCAGCACTGGGATTACAAGCAAGCCACCATGCCCTGTTTTGCATGTGGATGCTAGGGTAGAACTCATGTCTTCATGTCTGGACAGACAGCATTTCACCCCAAACTGAGTGTTTCTAAAATCTGCATCAGCCTCGTGTTTTATCTTATTATCTGTAAAGCAATGAAAAAGCAGGGGAACCAAAAGGCAAAGAAAAAATAAATCTTGACATTGAAGAAGAAAACAGTACTGTAAAAACTACTCCCTGATGACCCTAGGAATCCTAAGCTACTTTCCTTCGGGGTTTCTCAGGCTGTGTGAACGTCAGCTTTCTGAGCATTAAACAGGTCCGGCCACTTTAACCTGAAGATCTTAAAACTGACACTACAATCTGCCTGGTTGCTCATCAGAGATCAACTCCCTGGCTAGGCAGGAGAGCCCCTTCAAGGGTTTCAGCTGGTGGAAGAGCCAAGATCTCAGCCCGTGTGGCACATACCCTGCCACGCCTGACTGAGGAGAGAGGCCCGAGGGCACACAGCTGTGACATTCACAGTGCTTTATGCCTGCATGCAAATATCATTTTCTGCCCGGGTGACCCTGGTTGAAGGCATCGCTTGGAGACACGGCCTTTTCCCAGTGCCCCGTCATGGGGGATAGACAACAATTCTAGCTTTGCCCACGGCAGCCATTAGATACCCGCAGAAGCTAATCTCTCCACACTGATGAAACTTCTCTAGGAATGAAAAAGAAAAGACTTCAGATGAAGCTTTCAAGTTTTATTTCATATTACGCGTTGCATTTCTGAAGGAAGGGTATGCAGAAACAACAAATAACCTTCTACACACCATTGCATGTTTCCTAGGATTTCTGACACTCAAAGTATTTCCAAGGAAATCTGATCCTTCCTCCTCTCCTCTCTCCCCACCTAGAACTCTATAAGCATGCTTCTCAGGAACACAGGCCCAGCAGGAAAGGTAGACAGGCTACATATGAATGCCACGAGTGAGACACAGGAAGAGAATAAAACAGCTGTAGTTCCATGCAAAGCTCCTGCAGCCCATTTTTCTGACACTGAGGTCTGAAGCCATGGGTACTATTTATGGGAAACCCTAAAGTGGAGGATCCTAATTTGGCTGCAGAGTAAAACTGCCTGTGATGCTTTCCAGTGATACAGGCTCCATCCTTACAAATCCTGACCTACTTGGCAGAAGAGTGGTACCCAGGGAAGGGTGGTTTAAAAACTCCCTGGTTGGAAGCTGGAAGGTTTTTGTTGCTGTTGTTTTTTGGTTGTTGTTTTCTTTCTTTCTTTCTTTCTTTCTTTCTTTCTTTCTTTCTTTCTTTCTTTCTTTCTTTCTCAGTGAGCACAACCCTTCTGGGGCCTACACAGGGAACATTGGTTGGGCATTTGGGTCAGTTAGCTTCCCTTTAGCCTTTGGGTTACAACTCATATGCCTCCAGGCACCAGCAAGGACAACAAAGATTCGGAGGACCAGATCCAACAGAAAGAGCTGGAACTCAGGCTGTTCAAACGATGACAGAAACTTGGATTTTGATGTGAAACATCCCAGTTTTAGAATGTTGCCATCAGACTCTTTGTAGGTGCAGAGGACAGCCTTGGCTCTCCATATTCCCAGCCCCGGATCCCGGGATGACCTGGACTCTCTCCTGCCCCAGGAGAACTTGCAAGAATAAGGAAGGAATGAACACACCTGCAGAACTGACCTCTGCGTCTGGCAAACCCTGCTCCCCACAAGCCCCAAGCAACCTGGGCAGTCATTGGGGCCAATTCCCATTTGCATGACTCTTTAACTGACCTTCCATGAGACTTGGTTTGCAGGGAGAATAGAGTCACATCCCATGGCTGAGATAGGCAATGTGACTCTAGAAGAATCACTAGAACCACTTAAGGTCATGCTTTCAGGTCCAGAACCTTAGAGGAAACCCAAGAAAGCAGAAGGAGGGGGTATTTGTTCATTCCCCCAAATAATCCCTGTTACTGTGTTGAACTCCTAAACCCAGAGCTGGGGTGGGGGTGGCCTGGTAAGAGCGAGGTTTGCTGTACAAGCTTGAGGATCTGAGTTCAAGGTTCCAGCATCAATGGAAAAGAACTGAGTGTGGCCGCTGATGCCCTACCCTCGACATTGCAGGGGTGGAGACAGGATGATCCCAGGAACTCAATGACCAGCCAGTCTTGTCCAAACAAGGAGATCCTTTTTCAGTCAGACCCTGTCTTGTGCAGTAAGGAAGACATAACATCCATTGTCTTTCTCTGGCTTCTGCATGCATAAACACAGGTACATGCACACACACACACACACACTCATATACCCACATCAATATCAATATCACAAATACATACCCTAAGTCAGAAAGTGTAGGGTCCATTAATGAGCACAGTCATTGAATCCAGGCCCTTACCCACTTCATGGCACTGGGTAAACCAGGCCATCTGGAGCCTCAGGTTCCACATCCATCAAGTGGGCATAAAAATCCTTGCTACCATGTGCAATGGCAGATAAGGAAGGTACTAGAGTAAACTTCAGAAAACACAAGGGTGTTCTTCCCTGGAGTCCAGGGAAATGCCAGCAGCTGCCCGAGAAGCAAGATGTGAGATAACAAGCCACGAGCCTGGTGGTAAAATATAGAGTAATAGAAATGGGTTAATTTAAGTTGTAAGAGCTAGTTAATAATAAGGCTGAGCTAAACAGCCTAACAATTAGGCCTAACAATTTGTGATTAATATTAAGCCTCAGAGTGGTTATTCAGGAACTGGCGGATGGGAGAGAAACCTCCAAATATAGAAATGTCTCCCAGGAAACCAGGAGATGAAATGATGGCACTTTCTCCCAGACACTCTCTCTCTCTCTCTCTCTCTCTCTCTCTCACTCACTCTCTGTGTGTTTGTGCATGTGTGCATACACATGCACTGTACATGCAAGTTCACAAGTATTATAGGAACTCATGTGTGGGAGCCCAAAATGGATGCTATGTGTCCTCCTTCTTTGCTCTCTACCGTAAACACTGAGGAGGATCTCCCACCGAATGCAGAGCTTTCCAGCCCCAGGCAGTCCAGCTAGTCAGCTTGCTTTGGGGGATCCCCTGTTCTCTGCCTCACTCTCTGAGTGTTGGGATTACAGGCAACTACCCCATCTGCCCGGCTTTTTGTGTGGTTTCTGGGGATCCAAACTCCAGTCCTCATGCCTGTACATCAAACAATCTATCTAATGAACCATCTCCCTGGCCCTGGCCCAAGTGCTTAGTACAAAGTCCCGGCTTGCCTCCAGCACCCACTGCCCACTTAAAGGTCCCATTTCCCACCTTGGGAAGATCACTGGACCCATTTAACATGTCTGTGTGCCTTCACTCCTGTGTGCATCTACCCCTCTGGCCTAGGAGCAGAGTGGGAACAATTGTTTATTTTGAAACAGAACTTTTAGGCCCAAATGTATCTCCAGGTATTCTGGGAACCAGTGAACTTGTACTCAAAACCTCAGGCCCTACAGATCTTCCATCAAAGTTTTGCACTATTCTCTAATGAGCAGCCAGTTATAAAGGCCTTCTACCTCGGAGCTGCTCATTGCCTTTAAGGAATGCATACTCTTCTGAGCCATACAGCGGGACAGGGCATTGTGAAAAGTACCATAAACAGAACTATTAAAAGGAGCCGGTGGGGTGGCTCAGCAGGAAAAGGCACCTGACGAAAAACTCAGTGATCTGTGTTTGATCCTGAGTCCCACGTAACAGAAGAAAAGAATTGGTTTCCTCTACTTGTCCTGTAACCTCCATATGTCATGACATCTGCAGGCCAAACACACACACACAAAACACACACACACACTACACACACATACACACACACAAATAAAAGTAATAAAGGCAATTTGAATTAAAAAATATAAACACACCAAGTTCTAGCTTCTTCATATCCCATATTCCACTCCAGTGCCATATGGATTCTTTCACGTGTGCCTGTGTGTGTGGTAGTGTCTTGTTATGAAGCCCAGGGCAGTCTGTGATTCACTATGTGGCTTGTGTAAGCCCCACCCCTTGCCCCAGTCTCAGTCTTTCTGTGCTGGCCTAACAGACATGCGCCACCATGCCCAGCCGTGGGACTCTTTTGGAAACATGCACTGAGTTTTCCAGACTCTCCTCCTACCCCACCCCCACCCCACCCAGTGCCTCCCTTTGCACATGGCCTATGTGAACAGGGTGAGCTGGCCCTCGCTTGCCCCTCCTCTTTTCCTCGCTTATTTCTTGAACATTTCCCAGGCTGATGGACTCTGCTCATCTTATCCGTGCTACTCCCCAGCTCTTTTAGGACTTTTGGCCTGATGCCATCTCTAAGAGTCTTTCTCCAGCTGCTCAAAACCTTCATTAGTCTTTATTCCTCCAGAAATGATTCATTTTTATTTTTATACCTATATTTTATTTTCTATATCTTTATTCTTCCATAATTGATTCAATTACTTAATTTAAATGCTGCTATTCCTCCTTCGGCTGTAAAGTTATTGAGGGGGAGGATCTGGCCAGTACCAGAGTGTACATGGAATGAGACAGCTCAGCCTTTGGTGGAGGGCAGAGGGCAGACTCAGACTCCCTCTTCTCATACTAGGGCTGTGCTACCTGCAGCCAGACAGAATGGGTCATCCTTGTCCCATAAATCTCTGGCCTGTTCAGCAGTAGCTCAAGGCTCCTCTCCAGCTGTGTTCCTGGCTGCACTCCACTCTCAGGAAAGCCCATGAATATGGCCTGGGAGGAAGAAAGGCCTCTCTCTCCCACCTCCTTCCTCAGCCTACCTCTCTGTAGGTCCACACATAGAGTTCCAGATGAGGTGCCACACGTTTGCCCAAGATCACTTTTTGAGGGTATAATTTTGGATGCGTCCTGTTACCTCATACCCACATTGTTTCCCAAGGGAGCTGGGATACTCGCCTAAGCCCACAGCAAGTCAGCCCCAGCTATGGCATTGCCACTGCCACCAAGATTCTGAGTGGAACCTGAGCTATGGACAGGGCCAGTGAGTGCCTGTGCATGACTGGGTGACATCACAGGCATTGGACTTTCAATACGACACAGCTAGAGCTTCATCCTAAGATCCAGGAACTCTGGTTTGATGGCCTGGGATGAAATGGCCAGGACCTCTTTAACTGAGGATCATCAGATGGAGCTGAACGGCCTTGCTAACACCCAATGATTGCATCTCAAGGACCATTTCCCCGAACTCAGCTCAGGCATTGCTGCCAGAGAGCTTATTCCTTTAGAGAGGCGTCCACTTGGAAACTGTAGTCCTGAAATACACGGCACTAAAGAAATGGGGAAAAGCTTTTATGATTGTATAGTGAAGAGATGGACAGCATAATAACTCATCCCTAGATGAGCTCAGACTCAGAGCTTCCGATCCAGCATAGCGTGTGCGCAGCCCTGGAAGCAACACATACACACACTCATGCACTCACACTCACACATACACGCACACATACATACATACACACAAGCACATATATACACACTCATGCACATACTTACACACACATGCGCGTGCCTATGCAGAACACTGCTGGGTATACTGATAACATTGAGTTACCACCAACGCAATCCTTATTTTTTTTTTTACCTGTTTGTGAGACAGTTTCACTATGTGTGCCAGGCTGGTCTTGAACTCCTGGTACATCCAGATTGGCCTTATGTTTACTGGCTTTTGTATCCTAGGTGCACCATTAGGCTTAGACTCAGGCCTTTCTCAACTAAAGGACTTGTTCACACATTTTTCAGATGAAGAAACAAAGGTTCAGAAAGGTTGCACGGTCATACAGCTCACGGATGGTAAGGTCTGATTCTTTTGCCACATGGTTCTGTCAGTTCTTCCTGTGACAGGTTACTGAGTGAGCCAGAGGGAAAGACAACTCGAAATGTGCCCCTCTCCATCACCCGGACAGCCCCACCACATCCTGCCCCCTCTCCATCACCCGGACAGCCCCACCACATCCTGGTAGCCTTATCACAGCAGGCACCATGCTCCAAATCATGACCCATGAGAGCAGCATGGACTAACAGCAGGAGGATGACAGCCCCAGACCCCCAAACCACTCCCTGTAGCTCCTCACATGGTGTCGAATGCTCCAGCCAGTGCCTCCTACCCAAGACAGCTGATGACGTGTCTTTGACCCATTCACTGTACTCAGCGTTAGTCATCCCGTGTTTACCAAGTCCCAAAGAATTGCACTTTAAAAAAAAGAAATAAGCTTAGTTTCAAAGCTCCATAGACAGAGTGGAGTCTAATCAATAGATTTAATATAATCTAACATTGGCTTCTTTCCTGATAAAATAATAACAGCAAATGGTCTATCATTCACCAAGTATCTAAATATCTGGGTGTCAGGCACTGTCCACAGATACTTAGAAAACTGTGCCAGGACTGTAATGCACATATTGTCCTTGTTTCAGTTTCTATTGCTGTGATAAACACCATGACCAAAAGCAACTTGGGGAGGAGAGGGTTTATTCGGCGTACACATCTGGATCACAGTCCACCATTGAGGAAAGTCAGGGCAGGGTCTCAAGCAAGATCAAGAGGCAGGAACCACAGAGGAGCGCTGCTTACTGGCTTGTTCCCCATGGCTTGACCAGTTTGCTTTCCCCTGTCACCCTGGCGGCCCCTCCCACATCAGTCATCATTCAAGAAAATGCTCCCCCAGACTCGCCTACAAGCTAATCTGGTGCAGGCATTTTCTCAACTGAGGTTTCCTCTTCCCAGATGTCTCTAGCTTGTGTCAAGCTGATAAAAGGCATCTAAATGGCACACATAGATAAACACTTTAATAGCTACTATTTTGGCAGTTGTTTCTAGCATTGTTTTCGTGCATGGGCTTTTGTATGCACAAGGGCGGTGCATGTGGGTGTGCGTGTGCATGTCCCTTTCCTGCTGAACCCCTTCCCCCTCCTACTTCCATGTTTTGCATGTGTGTCAGCCAGTGATCTTAGTGTTGTTAGCATGGATAAGGGTGGGGCTATTTACTAGAGTCTGGGCAACTTAGCCATGGCTACACCGCTGAAGAAAGTGACACCCCGACCCTTCAGCTAGTCACCACTAATTGTCAATAGTCACTAGAGGAGGGGTGGGACCTCATGAGACCTTTCTCCTTTCCATGATGAAACATTGATAGGTCCATTGTATGTATGTATGTATGTATGTATGTATGTATGTATGTATGTATGTGTGTGTATGTATTTTGAGACAGCCTCACTATGTAGCCATGACTAGCCTGAAACTATATATATGATGAGGCTGGCCTCGAGTTCACAGAGATTCATCTGATTTTACCTCCTGAGTGCTGGGATTAAAGACTTGTACCTGGATAAAAGGGAAGCTGGAGAGACAGGGTCTCTCACTGAAGCTGGAACTCATAATTTAGGCTCCTACCTAAATTATGCCTAGTTTTCTAATGCAGGTCTGGGGAATCTAACTTAGGTCCTCACATCTGTGTAGCAAACACTTTACCAACAGAGCCATCTCCCCAACCTGTTGATACTAGTATCTTAGTAGTTATGCATGAAATCATAAAATATATTATTTACCCATTTTAATTGAACTTCTCATCTTTTTGTTCAGATAAAAATTCAGATTGCTGAATGTCATAGGGTTTGCAGGTAGCAATCTGTTTTCTGAGGCCAAGTTTGTGATCTCTATACTGCAACAGATTTTATTCAAGCATTTGTATGCTAGAGTCCATTTTTGTGACATCTTTACTGCTGAGCCTAATTCTATTTGTATGTGTGTGTGTGTGCACGCGTGCACACACGTGAACTTGCGCTACCTTTGAAAGTCAGAGGACAACTTTGTCAGTTTCTTCCTCCTTCATGTGGGTTCTAGGCATTGAACTTGGGTCTCCAGACCTATGTGGCAAGTGCTATAACCTGCTGCCAACTCACAGCTGCAATGGATTCTCAATGACCCCAGAGCTGAACTCAAGAGAGTAAAGCCAAGTACACAGCAATTATTAAAATGTCAAAAAGCAAAATGAATTCAGCAAATTTTGGCAAGAATCAGACCTTTGACAGTCAGAATTACGGATGATTCATGAAAGCCTTTTTATACAATGCTGGGATCAAAATAAGTGTTAATGTCATGATGGGAATTCTATTAAGACTAAGGGAAGGCCAAAATGCTTACAGTGCTCAGGAGCACCCAACAACGACTTGTTGTGTCACCATCTACAAGCCAACAGGAGCAGTCTACAGTGTCTATTGTACATTTCGTGAAGCTAATAGGCAATCATTTCAACCCACCTGGGAGACACCCAAACAGTTCAGTCAAGCAGGCTTTCTCTCCCTCTCTCCCTCTTTCTCTCTCTCCCTTCATCTGTATCTGTCTCTCTCCCTGTGTATGTGTGTGAACAAGGACACACACACACCATGTGACACAGTGACTTGCAGAGAGTTAGAGACTGGAAAACAGGCCACTCTAGTAAAGTAACTACTACTCAGCGTCCATGAGAAGCAGAATCTGAAGTAAACCAGGTCCGAAGCCCGTGGAACTTCTACTACCGAACTTTCCATTCTGAAAGAAAAAATAAAAAAAGAAATGATGCAATTGTGTTTTGGCAGGAAACATTTAATTTATTTTAAAAGTCATTTATCAAAACATGAGAAATATTTAGATAAACATGCTGGGTCTGTACATGCACGAGCCTGAAATCCCAGTTATTTGGAGGCTGAAGCAGGACAGTTGCAAGTTCCTGTCTGCCCTAGTAACTTAGTGAGATTCTATCGCAAAATAAAAAGTGGAAAAGGGGGCAGGGATGCAGGTCAGCAGCTGAGTGCCTGCCTAGCAAATATGCGAGACCCTAGATTCGGTTCTCAGTATGGTGTATGACAAAACTTTTTCTGGGGAGAAGCTACACACGCTCATGTCAGATAGGGAGCCCACTAAAGTACAGATAACACCAAAGACCAACTTGGCAAATGAGTGTTATTGGGGTTACACACAGGAGTATGGGTGAGGGGTTATTTACAGGAGCAGAATTACTTACAGATTCAAAGACAGCTGCATCACCAAAGCCCACCCTAGCATGGGCGGCAGCTCACAAAAGCTTTGTCCTGTTTCTACACAAAGTTCATGAAATTACCACCTCACTGGAACCTAACCCTGTGTCTCCAAGCCATAGCCACTCCTATATTGCTCCAGAATAAGCCATCTCTTTTATTCATTGTGCTGAGAGCTATGTCTCTCACCTGTGGCTTGGAATTCATATTTTACAGTAATTCCTATTGGTTTGCCACCACCTTGTTCTTTCTCCCTTAAATGAGTTACTTGAAACTAAAATATGTGGCAATTGAAGCCAAGAGTTCCCGTGGGGAAACATGTCTGCAGACCCAGCAATCTAGTTCCTGCCTGTTGCTAGTAGTAGAAATGATCTCAACCACAGCGGGGACTGCAAGAAGATTCTGGGTGCAGAATGAGCAAGAGAGCTGTGGGAAGAAGATGAAATTCCTTGGGGTTCATCATAACTGGGTCACAGAACAAAATACCCATCAGCCACGGCTTCTTTAATTGCATTATGGAAATTTGAAAGCACAATTCCTTTGCTTTTCTCTGTGCTTTTGAGGCAAGTTTCTTTACGCTTCCCCTTTGTTTCCCACTGACTGGCTGGCTACTCCTGAGGTCACTGAAGATAGCTTCCCAAATGTCACTGCACACACGGGCAAGAACTGACTTGTAAGGTTAAAGACCCAGCCAGTTCCTAGCAGCCTGGAGTCAAGGTCTGACAACGTGGGTGTTGGGAATTCGGAGTCTAACTTCTTACTGTTCCTAGACACTCTCCTTCCCAGGAGACGCTTTGGGACAACTTGAGGTCCCTCCTGTTGGCCATGCCTGTGTATCTCTAGAACTAGTTTGGAGACGAAGGATTCAGGTTGCGGTTGGCATTAGTGGCCATTTTCCCTCTTCTTCTGCAACCCAATCACAATGCTGCCCCTCTACAAACTCAGTGCTCGCCTCACTGCTGCGCCCTTCCCCACACCCAGATGCTAACAGCCTCCTGCATCTGTTCTCAAGAGGCAGAAAAGGGAGCTCAGACTGGAACTTCGAAATCAGGCAAACTGGTGCGAGAACCCCCAACCAAGGACACCAGAGCCATCGGTCCCACACCCCATGGCGGCATGTCTGGAAGGATAGGGATGAACAGAAAGAGGCGTCGAGGAGAAAAGGGATCCAGTCCAAGTGCATGCTCCACCCTCAACCTCAGAAGGTGAAATTAGAGCACCCAGGAGTTTGGCTGACTTTGGTGCTATCCTTGGGGTCCCCAGAGCCTGCCTGAAGAAGAAATGGGGCTAACCCTGCCTCTCAGATGCCTTTCTCCCAGCTGCAGAGAGCTGAGAAAGGTCTGGGTGACAGAGATGGAGTCCAAGCCTGGAGATAGACTTTACATGGAAGATCCGATATCCTAGCTCTTGGGGGCTAAACCTGACCCTCTCAGGACTGTCCCTACTGCCCTACCCTTTACCGCCCTCCCCCCCCCGCAGTGATATTCTGTCTTCTTTCATTGATCGTCCCTTCTCTTTCTCTTCAACAATTCTTCCGCAACTTGACATCTTGAAACACTCCCCCACTGGTCTAACACCCCATCCCATCATCCAATAATGTCTGAAGCTCTTTGATACACAGACAACAAGATTGTTTGGGGCTCGCTAATAAGACTCACTGTGTCAGATTGAAAAAGAAATACTGTCTCAGTACTGCTCAGCCCCACAAATCACCACTCCCTAAGGCTGGGACAAATGTCTGTGATTAAGTGTTCATTGAATAAATTTTAAAAAATAACTTTAAAAGCCCTTTTCTAATGGAATAAAAAACTTCGTGTTGACAGCATCCCTATAAATCTTGTTTTGCTTTCCTGTTTTCATATTCATTGAGTTTGGCTAAATGCTCAATGTGGATTCATTTACAGAGTGGGGAGAATGTTAATGCCTCCCTTCCCAAAGGCCCCTATGAATGACTGTTCTCTCTTGGGGACAAAGCACATCTGAGGAATTTCTCCATTAGCCATGGATCATCGCCACCCTCCGAATACATTGTTTGTCTCTACACATGACTCTATACGTGGGAGAATGATATAGTGCTTTGATATTCAACAGGCCTGATTAAATCTCAGCCCAGCACTCATTCTACACTCGTGGATACAAATGAAGACCGCGGGATTGTTCTTAGTGAAGAAACATGGGAAACGGCCTGAACGCCTGTCCCTATGGAAGCGTGATATGACAGAATAGTGTACAAGGGTTAAAAGGAGTGACTTCGATAATTGCAGCAATCAAATGCTCACACAGAGGAACTGGACACATTCCTGTTCTCAAGTTAGTGTTCCCAGTCTTAGTCCAAGAAATAGATATTAATGATGGGTGTAAACAATTCACCTTTGCCTTGGAGGTGACCAGCCAGGACCATCTTTGATAACAACACACGGCAGTTATTGAGTGTTTCAATGACACACACTGCCCTAAAGGCTTTGTATGCTTTAACTCAATAAATCCTTCCAACAACACAATAAAGTAGACACTGTTAGAATCCACCTTTCCTTGTGGGAAAAAAGTTAAGATATAGGGTATTAAGACAGGAACTTTTAACGGAGCTATTAGGATATTAAGACAGGAAGTTTTAACATAGTTATTATGATATTACGACAGGAAGTTTTAACAGAACTATTAATTAAGATATTAAGACAGGAACTTTTAACGGAGCTATTATGATATTAAGACAGGAACTTTCCCCAAGGTCACGCAGCAAAAATGACGAGCAATGCTGTGGATGGGATTCAAACTCAGCCTAGAGGTGATCTTAACCAACACAGATGGCATCAAATATAGTGATCCGGGAAACAGTGGAATGTGGCTTTCAAGGAAGAAAGTGTATATGCAAACCTTAAAAGCATGTGTAGATTATATTAATCCCAAATATTGACTATTAATATAGAATTGCTTTGTGTTAGAGTATTTCTAAGTAGACTGGGGGAAGCTGTTTCTAACTCCTGAGGTGGCTCACTGAGGAAAGAGGAGGAGGAGGTAATAGGAGAGATTTAGCTGTTCTCTCTAGTATCTTATCTACTTAAAAAGCCAGCAGAGTCTGCCTGCAGTCCTTGCTACTCTGGAGTCTGAGACAGGAGGATCATTGAGCCCAGAAGTTAGAGGCCAATCTGTACAACATCACAAGATCCTGAATTAATTAATCAATTAACTTATTTATTTTACTTTTTAAAATATAAATCTAGAAGATAATCCAACTTGAAGCTTATCAGTCAACCCAGCAGTAAGTACCTGGCCCTTGGAAGAGCATTTCAACATCTAAACCCACTCTTCCTGTGCTGGGAAAATTTACCCTGGTGGAAGTCTTGATGGAAGGCTGGACTCCAGTTCCTTCCGTAGAAGCAATAATGTCAAGCATGTGTTCTCTAAAATATCTGGCCTTTGGGCCATAGGCAGGTGACAGAATGGGACTAGCTGGTACCCCTACGCTATAGACAAGAGTTGGACAGAAGCAGGGCCGCAACCAGCTGACTCTGCTGGCAGTAGCCAAGCCACCCGGTGTGTGAAAGACTGCAACAACCATGCAATGCTGGCACCCCAGGGCCTCCTGTCCCACAGCTGACCTTAAACCCTCCTCATCTTTCAGTCTTGTTTCTCCTGGATCTTGGCAATTCCGAGAATCAACCAACTAGTCAACACGGCTTTAAGCATAGGCAATTCAGAATTCTGAGGGTATGCTATGGTTGCCTTGCCCAACACACTTTGGTTCTGGAAACTTCACTGGGGCAACCAAAGAATGAAGACAGTAAAGTTGAGAGAAGGTGACCTCTGTTTGCTCTGCTGGAATGCCACCAACTATGTAAAAATCCAGAACCTCAGAGTGTTTCTTAGATACAACACAGGAAGAAGTTAACTGGTCTCAGAGGGAGTCTCTGTAGGCAAGTGGACTCAGTTGTAGTCTTCTGGGAGGAGGAAGCAGCAGTTGCTGGTTTTTGCACATTCTAGTCAATCTTTCTTCATACCAGAGGAAGGATTTGCCATCCGTATGAGCCTGACCCAGAGCAAGGCTTTTGCCAGTTCCAATTGATCTGAGGCGTTAGGGCCCTTGACATGGTTGTGCCCATGTCAACCACACACATTCACTCAGGATTTCATGTACTCCTATACATTCACTCAGGGCTTCCTCGGTCCTCCACGGTCCTCCACAGCAGTGATCATAACTCATAATGATACATTACTATATAGTTGAAAATGCTAAGAGAGTATGTTTAAGGTATTCGTACCACCTGGTTGCTGGCAAGAAATTTAAAGGACTATTATAAACATGATCAAAAAGAAAATAAGTAAAACTACTTTTAAAAAATCTACCATATTCTCAATAGTTAGAAAAATGTATATCTGAAACTAAAAAATGGAGTGAGCGTAATTAAAAATGACACTACCAAAAACTAAGTGAACTTAAAAGGTAGGGTGGCTTGAGCTATTTAAACTACCCAAGCTAAAGCAAAGAAGGCTTTCACACCTAAAGAGTCAGGCAGACATGAATGGCCTGGGTGACTGCAGAAGTCATGTGGAGTAGACTAACACAGAGACAGCTGGGATCTCAGGAAGAAGGTAGGGAGGATAAAAGCATTTAAAGAGGTCCAGTGAGGTGACTCAGTGGATAAAGGTGCTTTCTGTGCAAGCCGGATGACCTGCGTTTGATCCCCAGAACCCACACAAAGGTGGAAGGAGAGAACCAACTCCATAAAGTTGGTCCCTGACATCCGCTCGTGTGCCATGTGTTAGATCAGTATTGATCAAGGCAATGAGAAAATAAAAGAGGAGACCGACCTCAACAGGAGCAGAGACCTTTAATTAGAGCAATGTGAGGCAGCAGTCTCCCCATGGGAGTGCAGGAGACTGGGCTCTTAGAGCAGGGACTTTAAGGGAGGAAAGCTTTATCAATGGATGTGTTCCTTACAGTTCATCCCAGTGAGCTCAGCAGATGTTCCTGTCAAGCAGATGTTCTAACAGTAAGCTGAGTTGGGAGTTTCTCAGCTTGTCTTAGATTCTTGTTTTAGGTCATTAACCCATCGTCATAGCATACATGTGCCTCCCTCATCACACACACGCACACACAGATACACACACACCAACAATTGCTGTGGAATAATCCTTCTGTACACTGTGAATATGTATTACTCTCATTGGTTAATAAAAAGCTGACAGGCTGGTAGCTGGGCAGGAAGTTAGGCAGGAAAGTGAAACTGAGAATGATGGGAAGGAGGGAGGACAGGAGAGACGTCAGCCAGTCGCATGTCTTGCTTCCTGGACAGGTAAAGCCGTGAGCCACATGGAAATACATAGATTAATAGAAATGGGTTAATTTAAATGTAAGAATTAGCTAGAAACAAGCCTGAGCTATTGGCCGATCATTTATAGTTAATGTAAGTCTCTGTGTGATTATTTGGGACTGGGCAGTCAGAGACATAAAATGTCTGATTGCAAACAATATATTAAAATGATTTTTAAATATTTAAATTGGGGAATGTATCTCCATAGTGTAGCCCTTGCCTAGAACCTATGAGACCCCAAGCTAAAGCCCCAATACTATAGAAAAGTAAACAAATAATAGTCAAAAGTTTTCTGTGTTATATTAAACAATATCAATCCATGCTTTAAGAAGTTCAACAAACTCCACACATTACAAGCATAATGCTACAATAATAAAAAGAAGAATCCACAAATATGCTATGAAACTGTATATACCTATGGCAAGGTAAGAGTTACCTCAGTGATAGGAAACAATCCAAGGGAAAAGGCTGTGATGTGCTTAGAGGAAATGATCCCCTATGTGCATGAAAACGCCCTCAAGATTTCAGAGGAATGAATCTGGTAACAGGACTGTAGACGTAGCTCAGTTTACAGACAGCTTCCCCAGCACGAACAAAATCCCAGGTCCCACGCACAGCATTGCATAAACTGTGTGTGGTAGAACCCACCTATAATTCCAGCACTCTGGAATGATCATTAAAGTTCAAGGTTGGCGCTAGAGAAATAGCCCAGAAGTTAGAAAGTATTCCCATAGAATTTCCAGAGGAGCCCAGTTCAATTCCTAGCACCATGTTTGGTGACTCACAATCCCCTGTAACTCTAGCTCCAGGGAACCTGAGGCCCTCTTCTAGCACACACATGACACACACAGAGATGCACAAACATATGCATAAACAAAAATAAAAACAAAACAACAACAAAAAATTTAAAATGTCATTTAAATTTTCTAATAGTGGTATAAATGTTAGTTTATAGAATTAACGTTAAAGCACTTTTATGGATTCTGGGACTTCGAAAACATGAATTAAAGGGAAAATGGAAAATTGCTTAAGAATCCTCAGTAACATAGCAAGCTCAAAGCCAGCTTGGGATACACGCGAGTCAGTTAAAAACAAAACCAACACACAGTAACCTAGTAATATGAATGAATGGAACTGGAGATTATATTATGTAAAATGGGAAATGCACCCTTTCCCCAGCTGCAGGCTTCCCTGAAGAACAGTGTCTTCCAGTTCTTAGGTGTGGAAAGAGTCCAGTGCTCGCTGACTATAACACCAGATAGCATTTGAACAGCAATGGGGATGTTTGCTCGAGAGGACATGGGTGGGAAGAGCCAGTCCTGGACTTCCCTGAGGCCCAGGGTTAGGCTTCACTCCTACAGAATGAAGCCCTTACAGCGCAGGTGTGGGGGATGATGTTGCTGTGTCAGTGAGTATATGATGTCATTGTACAGTACATGGTTTACCAAGATTCTTTAAGCAATTTGCCAATTTTCCCTTTAATTCGTGTTTTCGAAGTCCCAGAATCCATAAAAGTGCTTTAATGTTAATTCTATAAACTAACATTTATACCACTATTAGAAAATTTAAATGACATTTTATAAAGTGTTTTAGATTTATTTTATTGCGTATGTGAGTATTTTGCCTGCATGTATGTCTTTGCACCATGTGTGTGCCTGGTGCCCATGAGGGTCAGAAGAGGATGTGGGAGCCCCTGGAACTGGAGTTCCAGATAGTTATGAGCCACTATGTGGGTGCTGGGAACTAAACTAAACTAAACTAAACTAAACTCTGTTCTTCTGCACAAACAAGTGCTTTAACCACCGAGCCATCTCTCTAGCCCCGTATTTATTTATTTACTTATTTATTAATTGTTTATTTATTTTGAGACAGAGTCTCGCCATGTACCTCTGGATAGCATGAAAATCACTATGTAAACTAGGCTGGCCTCGAACTCACAGAGATCAGCCTGCCTCTGCCTCCTGAGTGTTGCGATTAACGGCATGCGCCACCACTGCCTGGCTGAGGTGATGTTTATTTTAAGATATGTATTTCAACAATGTGAGAAGATTGGAAGGAAAAAAACAAGTTACACTTTCATACAGAAATTTGTAAAGGCACATCTGAGAGACTTCAGGAAATTCCAATAAGCCAAAAGACGTATTTCTTAGGTCTGCCACTGTTTCCCTTTCCATGAATACTGTTCAAAACCCATAACTTTTCTAGGGAAATATCAGTAGCTGTTTGCCACTTAAGGTCCAGCAGATGTCTTTGTATTTACTCCTGCATTATCAAACAGTTGCAAATATTTTCTCCGATGGACTCACATATTTATATTTGTCTCTTATAAGGTGAAATAAAGACATTTTCAAAGAAAAAGGAACTTGTTGCCGGCTGATTTACACCACTGAGAAGTGTTAAAGAAAGTTCTTCTGAGGCAGGAGATGGCTCATCAAGTAAGGGCACTTGCCACCAAGCCAGACAAGCTGAGTTCAATCCCTGAGACCACATTGTAGGAGAAAAACCAATCCCAAAAGCTGCCCTGTGACCTCCATCATGCACTGTGGCCCCACATTTGTGTGCATGAATGCACACATAAATAAATGTTTAAAAAAGTCAAAACAAGTTCTTCAGCTAGAGGGGTGGCTTAAGGGTTAAAAGCACTTGCTGCTCTTGTAGAGGACCTGAGTTCAGTTCCCAGCACACACATCAGGCAGCTCATAAAACCTGTAACTCCAGCTTCAGGGTCTCCAGCACTGTTTTCTGGCCACCAAGTACATTGCACACATACATATGCATAAAACAAAATAAATAAATCACACTAAACAAACTCTTTAATCATCTATGCAATAGAGCCAGAACATGTATGTGTGTGTGTGTGTGTGTGTGTGTGTGTGTGTGTGTGTGTGTGTGTGTGTGTGTGTTCTTCTGGCCCAAGGAAAGCTATTCCAGAGCACAGATCTGCACAAAGGAAGGAAGAGCACCTGACTTCTCCAGTACCCCACACCCCACCGGCTGCTGTTCCAGCAATAAAAACATCTTCAAACACTTTGATTCTACTCCAGTACCTTGATTCACCCTTCATGTTGAAGATGTAGAATCCCCAAGACCACTTGAAAGGAACTGGACATAGCCAAGTAATCCTGAGGGGCTAGAGGGACCTGGAGTGTGTGAACTCCATGCTTCATTACCAGCCATGGCCTGGCCAGAGCATCACAGATCCTAAGCTCTGATGCTGACAACCTCTCTTTTCACCTGGATAGCATCACCACTGAGAGATCGTTTTAGATCTCTTTTTATTGCAGTTTGATGTGTTAGAAACCAAAGGATGCATGCTTGGCATTTTCAATACCAAGGGATCAATTTCTTAGAGATTTGGTTCCTTATCACTTCTATATACCCACAGAGACAAATAGATGATAGATAGATAGATAGATAGATAGATAGATAGATAGATAGATAGATAGATAGATAGATAGATAGATGGATATTTAAGATATATAACAATGCAGGATATTCCCTTGGCCTTTACAAAAGGTGAGGAGACTGCAAAACAGAGTTCAAGGAACTTCAAAACAACAAAACTAGCAAGAGACAGAGTTCAAAGTTCACAACCCAGCTCTTAACCTGCACATCATACAGTCTTGGGCAAAGAATAAAAAAGAAAAGATTTATTTTGTGTATTTTGGGGTTGTGGTTTCACAGGTTTCAGGTCGTGTTCTCTTGGCTCCAGTGTATCTGGTGGGAATGGAGCAAAGCTGTTATTCACCTCCTGGTGAACAGGGCTGGGGAGTAACTCTTACAGTTATACCCCCAAGAACCTACGGACCCACTATCTTCAACTAAGCTCCACCCCCTACGTTTTTATTGCCCTTCAGTGGTCCACCAAATCATGACTTAATCAAGACTGAGCCACTGATTTGTTAAGGGCCTTCATGATATAACAACTTTCCAAAGTCCTCTGAACCTTGATGCCTTGAGGACCAAGCCCTCAACCCACAGCCTTTGGGGAATATGTTGTAAGAATGCAAATAGTCAAAAACTATAGCTAAATACCAAACGGCAAAGCTTTCTTTATGTTCCTACCGCCTTCTCTGCCAGCACGGCCTCCCATTGACCATGCCAGATGTCCACTGGGAAAAGCATGTTTCCCAAAGTGTAGTTGGAGATAGCTCCCCTGTGGTCACTCTTGGAGTTCAGTCTGTGTCCCAGGTCTGTTCTAGGTACTGACATAGCAACCTAATTCACATTTCTCACCCCTAACGAATGTGCTCATCTGTTCATTGAGAAAGTGTCCATTGAGTGTGCATTATGTATCCATGTAAAAACAGTGAGGTAAGAAGCCACAGTTCAGACCTTACATCCTATTTTAGAAGCCAAAGAGCAGAGACAAGAACTAAATCACAAACTGTTTTACATAGAGAGCCACCAATCTGAGAAGACAGTGGGTTAGAGTCTTTAAACCCTTACATCTTATCTTGAGCCAGCAAACTGTACAGGGAGGAGAAACAAAGGCTGTCATTCATTCCGAAGTCAGGTCTTGCCCATCTGGTCAGATGCTCAGTCTTGTCACTGAGATTATAGTGCTGGTATTGAGGTAGGCAAGCAATCTGGAACCCTACTTGACTCAAGGCACACATACACACATTTCTTAGTCCCTAGCAACCCGGAACTCCTGACTCACATTCAATCCTCTCCAAACAAAGCAGCCAATCATTTGACCTGCAGCTCCCTAGCAACCGATCCTCAATAACTCCCTCCCTCCTGCGACAAACCACACCCTGAACATATCCTAGAACGGCAGGGGTGTGGTGTGCACTGGTTTTAGGCACATGTGCAGTAAGGCAAACTGTCCTCTGGGTAAAGTAGGAAAGGTCCCTATTTATCATCTTTTGCATCACAGGAAAGGACATGCACAATGAACAGGACTTTACAGAAGCCATGCCTATCAATCAAAGCCATGCATATTCCACCCCTACTAACCAACTCCTCCTCCTACACCCATAAAAGGAAGCCTTCCCTTTACCTCCTCCCAGAATAATCAAACTCTGTGAGCTGCACCTTTGCCCAGAGCCTGCTGTCTCTTGTATTTAGCCTGTGCTTTCACTTTGCTTCTGAATAAAAAACCCTTCACTGGTTTGCTATGCGTGCACAGCTCTTCAATTCTTTGCAGCAAGGTGATGGGGATCTGGGGATACCTGGTCATGGATAACAGAGATGCTTACCGTATAGCCCCCTCTCTTTTTATAGAGGGCTTTTCACAGACACCAGCGTCACCGAGTTTTGTAATCCTTCCTGAGTCCATCTGAATTACATCTAGGTCAAAGGTCAATGCAGGACAGACCAGCCATGAGCACTGTGTATAGGCTACGTCTACAAATGAAGAGCAAGTGTGCTTTTACAACATGGAGTATAACGTGTTCCTCTCTGTCCCCTAACAAGTAAGAGACCTTGCCTTGATAGACGTGTAAGCCTAAAGAGGAAGTGCGTACTGAACTCATGATTATTAACAGCTTGAAGAGAGGGGTAGAAAATTAGAGGCAATTCAACAGAAGAGCTAACACTTGAGGCAAATTTTGAGGAAAACTAGGAGTTTGTGAGTCGGTGAGGAGAATAACATTCTGAATAGGGGAGGGGCACATCCAAGGACTTAAAGAAAGGAAGGCGATGGAAGGCTTCTGTGGTTGTAAGGGTGGGATATCACATGAGACATCAGGCAGGCTTTGATGGAAGGCTGACTAAGCTGTGTGTTTCTTCATAGTCTACACGGAAATACAATGACAGAAGGGAGCACAAAAAGAGTGAGTCAACAAAACACGGAGTGTAAGGAGGGAAGTTGTTAGGAGGTACAAAATAAATCATCTGGCAGAAAGCACTGGGAAGGGTGTGAGCATGTGGAACAGGAACTCGGAAGCTGTATTCGCTACTTTTCTATTGCTATGAAAAACACCAAGGCAACTTGTAGTAGGAAAAGTCTATTTGGGGCTTACAGTTCTGGAGGGAAAGAAGCCCATCACCATCATGGGGGCAGCCTGGCAGCAGGCAGGCAGGCAGGCAGGCATGAAACTAGAGCAGCTGCTGAGAGCTCACATCATGATCCACACACGGGAAGCAAAAAAAGCACACTAGGAATGGTACAAGTCTTTTGAAATCTCAGAGCCCGCCCCCAGTGACACACTTCCTCCAATAAGTCCACACCTCCTCAAACAGTTCCTTCTCAAACAGTTCTACCAACTGGGAACCCAGTATTCAAACATATGAGTCTTTGGGAGCCAATCTCATTCAAACAACCACAGGAGCCAATGTCTGCAGAGAGTGCTATGGACAGACCGCTAAGCTTGGGGTTGTCCAGGTGACTTATTTGGGAGGTGAACCCAAAAGAGCATCCTCAAGGTGTGGATAAACAGAGATAGAAGAAAGCCAGCCAAAGATAAAGAGTTACTACGATGATTACTGTTGCTATGGTCAGCGAGTCACTAGGAAACACAGAACTCATTTCTGAGCTGTCTCACATGGAGACCAAAAACTTCCCATCCACACTGGATAAGTTTCCCCCAGAGACACAAAATTCCCTGGACTCCCAAGTCTGCTTATGTATTGAACAAGGTTTCCTCAACCCAGGAGAAAGACTCCAAGCAAAGAATCAGTGAGCTAGGGACCTGCGGTAGGAAGCAGTTCTTAGGTGGGCTGCAGGGATGTGGTGCCTGGCATGACAGCTTCTGCTACAATTGGCTCTAAACTCAGTGACTGGAATGAGTGAGGAACGGCAAGGGGACACAGGACATGACCCCACAGACACTCAGGGCACAGGTTAATGCCATCCTGCAGCCCTGTGTGCAGCAGGTTTAAAACCTGACAGCGGTCTTCCTCTTGCTCTTTCCTGTCCCACATTGAAAGGCTGCAAAGTAAAACAATAGAGTGACATATTCAGATGGGTTGCCTCCAAGAGCCTCATAAAGAAGCAACCGGATGTGGCCTTTTTACCTTTCAGGAGCCATTTGGGGTTAAGCCTAAAAGTTTCCCTGAGGGAACTGGGAGATGTTTCGGTGGTAAAGGCTCAGTATTGCAAAAGCCTGATGACCTGGGTTCCTGAGAGACACATGGTAGAAGGAGACAACCAATTACTAAAAATTATCCTCTGACATCCACAGTCTGGCTATGAGAGGATGATACATACCTTCATGGCTGTGTGTGTGTGTGTGTGTGTGTGTGTGTGTACATGCATGTGGATACACACAGAGAGACACAGGCACACACCACAAACAAACATAAATAAAATGTAGTAAAAATATTGGGGGGAAAAAGAAACTTCACTGAGGAGACCGACTCCTAAACTGTCACGGGATTTGTCACCTGCCCTTCGACTCAGAGGCTACTATTAAGATATCAGTCAAGAACTTGGACTGGATGGATGGGTCAGAGGTTAAGAACACTTACTGTTTTTGCAGAAGACCTGAGTTCAATTCCTAGTATACACACGGAGCTCACGATTACCGATGATTCTACTTCCAGGAGATCCAACACCCTCATCTGACCTCCAAAGGCGTGCATGTGGTATATATACATGCAGGCAAAGCATTTTATTTTATTTTATTTTTAATTTTTAATTTTTTTTATTTTTCCTCTGCTCCCTTCCCTGCCTCACCCCTCCTTCCCTCAACCCTCCCCCAAGGTCCCCATGCTCCCAATTTATTCAGGAGATCTTGTCTTTTTATACTTTCTACTTCCCATGTAGATTATATCTATGTAGGTCTCTCTTAGTGTCCGTATTGTTGTCTAAATTCTCTGGGATTGTGGTTTGTAAGATGGTTTTCTTTGCCTTATGTTTAAAAAACACCTATGAGTGAGTACATGTGATAATTGTCTTTCTGTGTCTGGGTTACCTCACTCAAAATAATGCTTTCTAGTTCCATCCATTTTCCTGCAAAATTTAGGCTGTCGTTATTTTTTTCTGCTATGTAGTACTCTGTTGCGGGCTGCAACATTGTTGTTGGCGACCACACACACAGGTGGCCCCCGTTCCGTGCTCCAAAACAAGTGCTTTGCGCATGCGCCTCTCCCGAACAGGCGATGTCAGATCTAGCCTATCCCTGACGATCTGTCGATCTGGCGCCATGAGCTGACCAATTGCTGAGTGACACCTCAGAGGCGAGAGAATTTTACTATATAAGCTCGCCGATCTGGGCAAGCTGGGTCTCCTGTCTTCAGCTGTAAGAAAGCGCCTTAATAAAGCGTGATCGAGAAGAATCCTGGTGTCCGCATCCTTTCTGCTGGCAGACAGGGCGCGACAGTACTCCATTGTGAAAATGTACCACTTTTTTTTATCCATTCTTCGATCGAGGGGCATTTAGGTTGTTTCTAGTTTCTGGCTATGACAAATAAAGCTGCTATGAACATAGTTGAGCACATGTCCTTGTGGCACGATTGAGCATCTTTTGGGTATATACCCAAAAGTGGTATTACTGGGTCTTGAGAAAGGTTGTTTCCTAATTTTCTGAGAAATCGCCACACTGACATCCACAGGGGTTGTACCAGCTTGCATTCCCACCAGCAATGCAGAAGTGTTCCCTTTTCTCCACAGCCTCTCCAGCATAAGTTGTCATCAGTGTTTTTGATCTTGGCCATTCTTACAGGTGTAAGATGGAATCTCAGAGTTGTTTTGATTTGCATTTCT
>PVIU01001726.1:0-14090 GCA_004026605.1 Ondatra zibethicus
CCCAAGGCCTCAGCCCGGGTGGGCCGAGCTCAGGTGCAGCCGGGACAGGGTCCAGATGAATCCGCGGAGGCTGGTTGGGCGAGGTTCTCGGTCCCAAAGGCAGGCCTACTGAGGGTTGCCCTCTCCTCTCTGCTCGGCTCCGTGGGACAAAGGAGGCCCCCTAGCAGGGGACTCGCCCTTCCCCCAAGGCCTCAGCCCGAATTTTAGTTTTTAAAATAAAAATAGTCATTGAAAATATTTGAATGGAGAATGGGTTATCATTTATTCGATCAATATTTGATGAACATGTATATTAATGGAGGGCTTCCTTTTTGACCTTTTACATTCCTTCTGGCTTTCAAATTCAATGATTTTAATTTCCCATTTAAAACCTTAATTGTTCAAAATGAAGGTCACAGTTTGGAGTTGTTCAGATTGATTTCTTTATTTGGACTGTGGACATATATTCCCTAGGCACTTTTAAAATGCCACAACTAGTGCCTTCTTCAAGGCTGAGACACCCTTGGAAGAGGGGACATGTTGTATGGTAGAAGCATCTTTTCTTTCTTGACTGCATGGAGCCTTGGCCTCAGCTGAGGCAGAGGAAGAAACTGATGCACATGTTTTCAGTTTCCCCTCTTTGCTCTTGGCTCTCATCCTTAGGGGTGGCTCTGCAGTGTTGGGTGACCGTCTATCACTGTAACTAGATGATGGCCCTGTTCCTGGGTATAAGACACATTTTGTCTGATCTTGAATCTTTTATTCCCAACCACAAAGCAGGCCTGCAGACGACCCTGCTTGGGGGTCTAGAGGAAGTGGTGTCTATTCCTGTGCCTAGGAATTGAACTCGGACTTTTTTTTAGAGAGAGCTTTCCTTTCGGTGAACACTGTTCAACCAAGTTCTTTTCATGATACATAAACATTACAGAAGAAGAATGGAAGTAACAATTATACAAGCTAGTTTGGTATCAATTGCTTTTATTAGAAGAGTTGGGAAGAGTGTGGACAATATAAAATTAATAGACAATTTTTGTGTCATTCATTTGGCTTCAGGACTTTTGCAGAGATCTTTGGTCCATGTTCACGCTAGGTGAGGCCTTCAGTGGGCACGTCTCCACCTAAGTATGAGGCTTGGGTATCATGTAAAGGCTTCCTACTTGTAGGTTGGGAACTGCTCTAGGCCTTTGAATTCTCTTTTTTCTCTTTTCTTCTCTCTATCTCATTCCTTCTCCTTCCTCCATCCTCCTCCTCTTCTTCCTCTCCCTGCTTTCTCTTTTCCTCCTTCGTATGGATTCTCTCAGGACGCTGGGGACACAGTGACTGTTTTCCTAGTCTTTCTCCCTTGGCTGCATGCTGTGTTTTACCTGCTTCTCCCAAGCTCCTGTTGTGAAATCTCTCATTTCAACCTGTCCCTGTGTAGCCTGTGAAGCAGTGGTTCTCAACCTGTTAGTTGTGACCCCTTAGACAAATCTCTGTCTCCATAAATATTTACATTATGATTCATAACAGTAACAAAAGTACAGTTATAAAGTAGCAATGAAAATAAGTTTATGGTTGGGGGTCACTGCAGCGCAAGGAGCTGTGTTAAAGGGTAGCAGCATTCGGAAGGTTGAGAACCGCTGCTGGGAGGGAATGGGTGAGCCCCATCCTCTACTGCTCTTCTTGTAATGAGACGTAAGCCTGCACTCCAGACTCACGTTCTATTTCCAGCTCCATCTTAAGCTGGTGGGAGGAGAGGCTGGATTTCAGTGGATGATCTCTGAATTATATATGGGTAAATATAACTTGCCTGGAGACCTTGTTCAAACACAGATTCTGATTCTGATTTAGTAGGTACAGGGTGATATGTAGGATTTCTCACCTGGAAAAAACAGCTAGGTGATACTGATGACATCAGTTTGGATGATGCAGAGAAGAGTTTGCTTAGACCAGTCGTTTTCAGCCTTTGAGGACAGGAAGCAAGGGGTTACCTGAGTTACTCTAGAAGCCGGAACACCAATGCAGGATGAATCAAAATCTCTGGAAATATATACCAGACATTGATATTCTCAAAGAATTTCCCCCAGGTGATTCAAATATTAAGATGGAATTGAGTGAGAATCATTGCTCTAGAGGTAAAGTGACCATAGCTACTGGCTGTTTCTATGAATCAGGGCAAGAGACAGGAAGCAAGGCCCTGGGTTCAATCCCAGGTACTGTACCAAACAAACAAAAGCCCAGCTCTTCCTTGTCTGCTCACACTGAGGCTCTCTCAGCAGGCCTTTGGATGACCTGCATCAAAGTCACCTTGGGCACTTGCTGTGAAAAGATACTCGTTTCAAGCATAGTGGTACGTGTTGATAATCCCAGTGCTTGAGAAGTTAAGAAGGAGCGTCCAGATGAGTTAAAGGCCAGACCAGGCTGCATATGGGCAACTTGTCTCAAAAACATAACCAACTAGTTAATTCATTGTGGGCCTTCCCCTGGGAAGCCAGAATTAGAAACGCTACATCAAGCTCAAGAACATATATTTGAAACAGTTTCCCCAAGGTGTTTTATGTGTGCAACAACGCCTTGCTCTACTGTAAGATAAACTCACATCTTGCCTCAGAGCCAGAGATCTTTCATCAAGTCGGTTATACCAACTTTTAAACTTCTCTTTCCGTGCTCTCTGCTCCAATCCCTTACCGCAGGCAGCTCCTAAGGTGGGCTCTTCTTGTACTCATACTTAGCTGTAACCCTTCCTCTTCAGTGCAGCTTCACTTACCAACTCACCTCTGTTAACGGAATATGGCGGAGTTGTGGAATGTCACTTCCGAGATAGATTGAGGAAAGACTGTGGCTTCTAACTCAGACGACTCCTTTCCTCAGAGCCCTGGCCTTAGTCCCCATACTGGGTTGCCTTGTCCAACCTTGATGCAGGGGGAGAAGCTTGGTCCTGCCTCAATGCCTTGTCCAACCTTGATGCAGGGGGAGAAGCTTGGTCCTGCCTCAACTTGATGTGCCATGCTTTGTTGACACTCATGGGAGGCCTGCCCCTTTCTGAATGGAGACAGAGGAGGAGTGGTTGGGGAGAGGGGTAGATGGGAAGGGGGTAGACAGAGGCGGGAGGGGATAGAGAATGAGAGGAGAGGGAGGAGGGAAAACTGTGGTTGGTATGTAAATAAATGAAAAGATTTCATTAATTTTTTTTTAAAAAGAGCTTTATGGAGCTACCCACATTGAGGACTCAGGTTGTGTGATGGTTTGAAGGAGAATGGCCCAATAGGCTCATGTATTTGAATATTTGGTCACCAGTTGGTGGGGAAGGATTAGGAAGTATGACCTTGGAAAAGGTCCCAGGGAAGGGATTTGAGGTTTCAAAAGACTTATGCAATTGCTAGTTCTCTCTCTTCTTCCCTCCCTCTCTCTCTCTCTCTCTCTCTCTCTCTGCCTCATGGTTGTAGATCAAGATGTGAGCTCTCAGTTTTTCTTTTGATCCACCGTCATGGGTCTAATCCTCTGAAATCATGAGTCAAATTAAATGCTTCCTTTTATATGCTGTCCTGGTCATGGCGTCTTATCACAGCAATCAGAAATAACTAGCACAAGCTATCAATACCGTGTGGGCGAGCTTAAAGTAGATCTTCTCATCAAGCTGCAACCTGATGAGAACTCTGGAGCCAGAGGAGCCAGCTACCACACCTGCATTTCTGACCCGCAGAGAATGTGGCACAATGAAATGAATGTTTTGAAGTTGAGCCTTTAAATTTTGAGGTAATTTAATAATAACTTGTATGCCTACTGGGAAAAACCTTTCTTCATTTATTCAAATCTTGACTCTTTCAAGCCTAAAAGTTCTAGGAAAACCTTTTTCACAGAGATTGGTCTTTCTTGAACTCTTAGGACATTGCATATAAAATCAGTAATATTCATTGTTATATAGCTAGTATGTGTTATATTTTTTAAATTTTGATATTTTCAATTTTAAGTTAGTTTACTAAGTAACAGGCTTCAAAATGACATTTTTGTACATGAATCATTATTTGTTCATATTTGGTCCTTACATTTTTGTGTTCTTTTGTAATCTTGTAATTGCTGATGCCAGGTCTACTAAAGAAAACTGTAAGCACCTAGATAAGAATTTCCCTTTTCTATTCTCATGACCCAGCCTAATACCATGAATGCCATCAGGGGCTTTTTAAATCATGTGTGGTAGGGTGGCATCATAAGGAATGTTGACTGGAAGGCATTTCAAGATCTTCGAATTTCCACAGTCATTTCTTCTAGGTATGCTTGCTAAGTTTTGCTTTACATGAGGAGAAGATTCCAAATGGACTTCTGAGCAGAAGAAATGCTGACTGCTAGAATATATCCCCTAATGATTCTCGAATGCGTGCATCTTTAAGTGCCTGCCCACCAGTCTGTTTACTGGGCTCCTCTGGACCTCACACCCTGTGGACTCAGCCCTTCTTAGGTGATAATCCACGTATTTTATTCATTTGATTCTTGGTCAGTTCAGTCCATATAATGGTGACTGTTAACTGTTTACAAGATTCTTCTAGGGACCTGTGAAGGAAGTCATGTATGTGTATTACCCCTCTTTGCCTGTGCCCCTGGGGCCTCAGAACTCTTCTCTAGTCAAGACAGAAAGCCTTTAACCTGAAACTCACGAAAACATTTCAGAAAACAACCCTACTCACTCTGCAGAGGAAGAGTGAAAACTAGTGCTGA
Source organism: Ondatra zibethicus (assembly GCA_004026605.1). Classification (NCBI taxonomy): domain Eukaryota; kingdom Metazoa; phylum Chordata; class Mammalia; order Rodentia; family Cricetidae; genus Ondatra; species Ondatra zibethicus. The sequence continues at coordinate 4,672 of PVIU01001726.1, forward strand.
TCGCTATGGAAACTTTGGTTAGAATGCTGATGGAAAACAATCCTTGTGTTAGCTAGTTTCTGCAAGGCAAGCTTCCGGTGAGCTACAGCACTCATGATGGAAGATATCAGCTTGCCATTTGAATAAGAAGCCATGTTGGCAGCGGAGGTTGAGGGCCTGTGGGTCTCTCCACATAAACTCTTAGCGATCCTTTCTTTTAGCCTCAACTGGCATAGAAACTTCAAAGATCAGGACTTGCCCCAACTCTGCTCCAGTCCCTCTTATCAGAGGCGACTGTCAATGCAATCAGGAGGCCCCATCTCACATGTGGTGCTAAGTTCAGCCTGAGATGGTCGCTCATTGGGTCTGCTGCCTTTGTTTGACCGACCCTAGACTTTTTTTTTTTTTTTGAAGCGATTAGAAGCAGTAACTGCAGCACTGTGGATATCTGAGCCACAGTAATAAGTCCCGGCGTCTTTCATTGTTGCCTTTTGAATGTCAAGTATAAACCGACTTTCTGAAATGTCAATTTTCCCTTTGAAATTGCCCATTAAATCCTCAGTAGAGTTGTTATTTAGTTTGTATACTAACATCAGAGCATTATCTTCACTCTTCTTGTACCAGCTCATTTGAAACTTCCTCAAGTCTCCTCCTGTTACAGTGCAGTAGAAGATGGCATGGCTCCCAGCTAAAACAGTTATCTGGTCAACTTGTTCCAAACTTACATCCAAAGAGACCCCTGAAGGGAAGAATCTAAAGTCAGAGAGTTTGCAAAGAACTTTTTGCACCCCAAGTGGACAAAGTTTTGGTGAATGCTAGGCATCAATTCACTCTACTACAGCCCCAGAAAATTATCCTAGAGATATACTTCCCAATGAGTGAAAGGCCCAGACATCTGTTCTTACCTGTACAGAAGACGAAAACGTAGAAGACTGGACATCTCCAAAGCATGGCTTCCCTGAGGATGACTTTGCAGTAGGCTGATGCTTCCCCAGCTGCCTTGCCAAGACTCGCCTCTGTCTCGGTCTCCGTGAGAATCCTTATCTGCTGTAAAGGTGGTTTGAAATTAGTCACTTCCTCAGAGAGGTGTGTGGCAGGCTAATGAGGTCATGGGCTGGCAGGATGTTAATTCCACAAACACAGACTACCCACCTATTGCAGGCCAGATATTATTTGGGAGATGTAATAAAGATATGGCTTCTGGCTTCAAAAAATTAATGCTTTTTTCTTGTTTGTTTACAGGGAAATGAAGAAAACAGACAGACAACAGTGACCGGAGAGTTAGGTTCTATAGAAGAGGTGGCCCCAGGGTTCCAAGAGCACCAAGGAAGAACTGCCTGGGATGCTCAAAGCAGGGAATCCTGGACTGAACCCTAATTGTAGAGAAGGACATGGAAGATTTTGTGTCTAGAGAGTTCTGCAGGGGAGAGAGAAGTCATGAAATGTAGTGATCCAGTGTGTGAGCACTGCCTTCCACCTCCAGATAACCTCTTGCATGGTCCCTCACACTGACTGGTTGCTTCCTCCAGTCTTAGGCCTTTCCCGACTTGTGCTCAGTACCACAGAAAAGTACTCAAGTTCAAATAGGTGTTACGTCGTCGTCTTGATCTGCTTCTGCTGCTCCTTCTTCCTGGAATGCTAGTAACATCCTTCTCCCTTTCCCACTCCCATGAGGGAGGCATCCCCTGGATTCCCTGAAACGTTAGACCATGGCATTAATCAACTTTACTCAGTTGTCTGAGAATTGGTTTCCTGCCTGCCTAGGGTTTTCAGATTATTTAAAACAGAGACTTATTTACATGTGCACTCCCATTACCAGACATAGTTTATGTCAATATTAGTAGCTTGGTAGATATTTACTGGCCAAGTAGGCTTTTTGCTTGGAGTCCCTGAGACTGGAGAGGCCCAGATGGCTGCTTGCTCACTCTAGTGAAGACTGAGATTAGAGAAAGATTTGTTAACAAATAGGTTAAAGCCTGAGCCATCCATGTCTTCTGTCCACCTTTGTGATGTCTTCATCCACTCCTATCTAAACAGAGCTTGCCTGGAATAGCACAAGGCTCACTGCTTGGGTGCAGCCACTCAATGACCACCGTTGTGGAAACAGAACACTGCTTTTGCAGGTCTGACTGTGGCTTGAGTCTTGCTTTGAAACTTGCCAATATGAGGCGATTTACTTCTTGAAGCCCTTAATTTTCTCATTTTTAAACAGGGAAATTTAAGTTTGTAGGGTTGCTGTGTGGTGGAAATGAAAAAATATAGCAAAGCAAAGCAAAACAAAACAAAACAAAAATCCCCAAACGACAGATAAGCAGTGGTTTCTTTGTCTGGTGCATTATCTAGACACTCACCAGAGAGGCTGATTTCCTTGTGTTGCCTCTTCTGTCTTGTCATGGTATGCTGTGACCTGCCTAAGTCATAGTCACCAGGGAAGACCCAGAGCTTGTAATTTCAAGTCTGATATAGAACAGTCCTCCGAGGAAGGGAGGTTTCTGCTAAGTGTGTGAGTCTGTAGGTCTCTGGGTCTGAAAATGCAGGGAGCCATGTCAGAGATGTCCCACTATCTTCTGTGCCTTTAGGCAGAGGCCCTAAGAGCAGAAAACCTCCGTTATTCCAGCTTACGTGAGATGATCATAGTTTTCAAAATCAAAAAATGGTCAAATAAAACCAACTCCTACTCCATACACACCCAGCCTGCTAGCTTTCCTTTTGATGGTCTCCTCCACTCTGGGGCTGTGGTACTATCTGCCTGTCTCTAGGGACGCTCGAGTATCCATGGAGGAGAATTAGGCTGATGCTTTCTATTATTCAGAACCTATACACTTGCTTTGCCTTTGGTTTGAGAACATATCCACTCTCCCCACCTTCCTCGGTTTTTTGAGCAAAGAAAAAGGTGGATGTGGAGAAGAGCTCTTTCTTTGGTTTATCTTTTACACACCACCCTCAGACTTCTCACGTAACAGTTAGCTGTCAGTCCAGTGGGCTGTCACATGTGCTTGTGGTGGTGTTCTGTTTGGGATGGCCTTTATCGGCTGTCACTCGACTTCTATTCTGTTTCTAGTTTCTCTGCTGTCATTGGCTGGCTGGATAAAAGAGCAAGAACAGAGGTGCCTGAAGAAAGGAATGGGATTTGTGTTTCCCCCAGACAGATATAGGACCTCAGCTGGTGGGCATCTCAGGACTGCCATCAGTAGAAAAGCGATTCTTCTCCCATGTCTGTTTTGGGTTTAAAGTGTGCAGGATGCTGGGATTTCTTTATTTCTTTGATTTGTTTTCCTGAAATGTCTGTGCCTCGTTGGTTGTTTTGAAGCAAACGCGAGAGATTTTGCCAATATTCCATTTGCAATTCACTCAGCCAGCTGCACGGCACTGAATGAAGCAGCTGCCAAGGAAAACAGAGGTGAGCTGAGATTCCTTCATGTTGTAACTCTGCTGCTGCTGCTGACGTGGGACCTTGGGATGTAAATAAATAAACATTTTCACATTTAGTTGCAGCTCAAGGTTTGATCCCACTAGGACGGTTCCTTGGTTCCCACCAGCAGCGGCTCATCCTGGGATCTAAATGTCACAATTCTAATCCATGCTCCACTCTGACCACACTCCCATAATCACTGCCAAGAATCAACCTCTTGTTCCCACACACGTCTGCAATGGCCCCTCTGCTGGGCTATGTGCTCCGCCACTGTGTGAACTCCACAGTCAGTGGGGTTTGTGCTTCTTCCCTTGACTTTGATTCTTGTCAGGATATCAGGACCATAGTAGACACTCAGTGCACACTGTCGAATGAAACATTAATTATTCCTATTCTATATGCTGAGACTTGTTGGTAGTTGAGCACTTAATTAGCTAGTTTAATGTTCCTGGCCACTGTTTCTTCAATGTTTCAGCTTCATAGATGAAAGAGGGAGATTGATGGGCTTGCTATAGAAGTTAAGGTGGTTAGAACAGACAGAAAGTTTCCATTAACTCCAGTGTGATAGTTATTTTGATTTGCACAAATTAGTACCTACCTGGAAACCTGCCTTTGGGCAGTGCTTGCCAGTCAATATATAGATCACCAAGGCATTGCCCTTTTTCCTTCAAATGTCCCTTTATCATTTGTGGCAGCTTGTTTTGGAAAAGAAGAAAGGCAATGTAATCACAGACACTCAGTATCGGCTAATGAATGGAAGATCGGACACCTGACAGTCACATTTCCCTCTTACATGTGATGGTAGAGTTCCTTGCTGGTAGACAACACATCAGAGCACTCCAGAGTGTGTATCCTATAATTTGTTCAACAATTCTGAGCACATGTCCTCAGTGACCACAAGCGTCTTGGGGAAAAAGCGAGCCCAGGAAGAAAAGTCAAGCTTATTGGATTGGTCCTGCAAAGTTAAGCCTTTGAAATCTGATCCTAAGACCAAATTCAACAAAGAATTATCTCCGAATTCTGACCCCAAGAAAAAGTCCATTTTGTGCTTTTGTTTACCCTGGAAGAGCTGATCTCAGGGGACACCAGTCCTGATAAGCCCATATGTTGGCTGTAAATGAGAAAGCCAGCAAGATGGCAGGGATGAAGTTTCCGTTCAAGAATGAACAGGCTTGAAACCCAGGAACACATGAATCCTTAGAAGAGACACGTGTATGAAGTACATGTATGTGTATGAGCATGTGGGTTGTTTGTGCACATGTGGGCACATATGGAGACTAGAGGCTGATGCTGAATGTCTTCCTTTCTTGCTCTCTACCTAGACGAGACAGTCTTCACCCACTGTCTGCCCCCAGCTCAGCCATTCACACCCAGGAGTCACTATGGTGGTTTCTGCAATTAGCTAGGCTGATGTAGAAGTGTCTTTGGGCAGCCTGGACCCTTGGGCTGAGCTTGGCATTTTTAAAAAATGATCTAGTAAGGTCAGATATTCTTAGACTTCTTTTGTTACCTTGTTGGAAGTGGGATCTTTTTCAGGTTGTCCAGTATGCTGGTATTTTGATAAACTAATTCATTACCTTTATTTATGTTCACAAACAGTCTTAATTTTATTTCTGGGTATATGTTTGTAAATTATTCCATTATTCTGTCCACTTAATGAGTAGAGGCGTTATTGCATTTTAATATCTCACAAAGTCCATGTTTGCTTGTTTTATGAGGGTCAAACAAAAATTACCTTCTTATTTGCTTTTTCCTATGTAGTAGGCCCTTAATAATTTATTAGCATCCTTTGCAACATCCTTTGAAAAAGATTTTCAAGGTCTTTTCAATTGTGGTTCTCTAAAATCCCATTGCTATTTAGTTCTTTCTAGAGAGGATGTTAATATAGAGGAATGCTTACGTTTCTAAGAGATCAACTTAATTCTATCTGCTTGGTGTGTATGTATGTATGTGTGTGTACATGTGTGTGTGCATGTGGGTACATATGGAGACTAGGGGTTGATGTTGGATGTCTTCCTGTCTTGCTTTCTACCTTATTTTATTAAAACAGGGTCTTTTGCTGAACCTGGAACTCAGCAGTTCAGCCAGCCAGAAACTTCAGTGACCCTCCTGCCCCTGTCCCCTTGGCACTGAGATTACAGGTGTGCGCCACTGTGTTCAACTTTTTTACATGGGTTAAGGGATATGAGCTCATATCATATCAGGTCCTCACGTGTACAGGGAAGGCAGTTTACTGACTGACCCATAGTCCTAGGCCAGAGATTGGCTTAATTCTTATAAACAATTTCCTAAAGGCTCAACCTAGTCAACTATAGGAAAATGCGGTGATTATCACTATGACAACACCGTCAAGAACATAGGTAGTTGATATAAGTGTTTCTGGTGTACTAGGCCTTGTTCTAAATATATCGACACTAGATAGTTCATTTAATTTTAGCAACAATTCTCTCACGAACGTTCTGATGTGAAAGGAAAAGCACAAAGTAACTTGCCCAACGTTATGTGACTCGTGAGTTAATCAGAAGAGACCTAGGAGTCATACCTGAAGAAATCTGACTTCCAAACTGAACTCAGCAACTTCACGAGGCTGCCTGCTTCCCATCCATCCATCCATCCATCCATCCATCCATCCATCCATCCATCCATCTTTCCATCCATTGATCTATTCATCAACCTAACATATATCTATAATTTATCTACGTTACTGTATCTGTATATATAAATACTTACTATCTTTCAGGCAAACACTGGTAATCTCTCAAGGGTCTGTAATTAAGATGTTAATTGCTGCCCTTGCATGTGTGTAATTCATTTGTCCTTCTGGGAATCAGGGACTGTGCTTTTATTTTCAGGTAGAAAATTCAAGTAATTCAACAGGATTTAATTTTCACTTCTCATGATTGAAGAAGATAAAAATGAGGAACTGATACCTGCTGAGTGCATTTTATATTTGAGAAGTACTCATTTTTAATTCGTATTTCCACAGCATTCAGTATATTGATTTGTAAGGCATAAGGGCTTTTTAGTTCTGAATGCATGAATGATAAATAAATGAGGCCAATTCAGGATGACACTTGATGCTTGTGTCTTGTTGGCAGACTCTCTCTGGACTTTGTATATTGAACCTGCTTGAGGCTTATAATCTTTTGTTCGCAATGCTATCAACAAACACCACAGTGCCTTTTGTGCACAGTAGTAAATGGCCTTGCCTCTTGGCTTCACATCTCAATGTATTGGAGGACAGTGCTCCGTCCACAAACAGATGGCCATGCTCTGATTCCCTGTGTCTTCGAGGCATTAGAGAAATAGGTGAGCCTTTAGTTAGCTCTTTGCAGATTCAAGAACTGTGACTCCCATTAACATTTTTATACTGAGACAAGAGCCGCCTGCACTCCAGTCATGACGGTCATGTTGGGGATTCTGTGACTTTGGTTCTGCAGATGTCTGGTATGCAGAACAAGAACTGGAAAATGAGAAGTGTTGGGAAGACACACGCCCATTTACGGGGGGAAGCCAGTCCTCCTGCTTTGCAGTTCTCAGTGCTGTGCCACATCGCCTACTTTGCATGCACAATACACTTGGGCCACCTTATCTACAACTGCCATGTGGCTGCTTCATTGCAGGAGCAATAAAAGAAAGAGGTCCTTGGGGGTGGTTGGTGCCTGTGCTATTGAAAAGCACACTTGGGCTTTTCAGAGGCAGCAATCAAAAAGGGGGGCCTGGGTCCCCCTTCACTACCCTGAGCTTGTAGTCTCAGCATAGGGTGCATTTGTTTATCAGTCCCGGGAGGCTTATTCTCTGAAAGGAAACAACTAGGGAGATAATCTGGTTTTGGAAGACACTTGGTGGGTCATGATTTTTTGGGTTCTTGTTCCTAAATTTCAGGAATCTAAGGTGCCCAGAAGACTGAGTGGAGGGAGCAACAGTCATTTTTCCAAGTGTATCCAGCTTTGGTTGCCCTACTGGAAATTTCTGGTTCTAAAAGTTGCTCTTCAGAAGCCACCAAGGGAGGAGGCGGTTTGTTCATTTGTAATGAACCTATCAATCAACCACCTATTGAGCAAATGTTTTTTGAGAGACAACTGCATAGAAGCTTTCTTCTGAGTGCTGCGGATACAATGGAAGCAAAGCTGCCCAGCATTTCTGCCGTCATGGACGTCAGAGACTCTGTTGCTGGCATTGAACTTAAAGCATGCGAAGAAGGCAGTGTAATGGTGAATACATATGAGAGCGGGCGGGGGTGAGGTGAGGGTGTGCCTTGAGTCTGTGTCTATCAGGCAGGGCACTGCTGCAGCCCACACTACTGGTCATGAGGGCCACTATGGAGGACACCAATCTGGAACTTTCCCTGACACCTCATGCTCCATCCAGCATCAGAGGACCCTTTTCTCACCTTCCTTTGTAGCTACCCACCCATCAAGAAGTCTCTGTTAAAGTTCTGTAGTTCCTGAGTTAGCATTGTCGCCATTCTATTCTTGGAGCAGAATCAGCTTGTCTACTGTGCCCACTGTGCGATGACTTCTTTTTCATTGTGTATATAGTGAAAGACTGCAGAGCCAGGACATTTAAATTTAGGATAAATACTAGGCTATCTTTAGGGCAGATCTTCTTTTGGAAGTTGAGATCAGGGACTTTTTTGTTGTTGCTTTTCTTAGTCTTTCCTCCTACCTCTGCTACCCCCTTTACTTCATCTCTCTTTTCTCTTCCAAGGCCACTTGTCTTTTGGACAACCATTCTCATGAACAACTTGCAGGGGGTGATAGGTCAATGGATAGACATAAGGAAATGCTCACCTAAAGGTGTTGTCTGGTTTTAGAGTGATACAGGAGAGAGTTGTAGGTAGTAAGGCTGTGATTGACTGTAAGAGTGGGGAGGATAACACTGAGGGCCTGGGTTCTTCTAGAGGCTTGGCCAATGGTGCTGATGTTGTTTGGCACAGTGGCGCTGGTTGGGGAAGATGCATGTGTGCTGCATGGCGGCCCTGGGTGGTCGACTCAGAATTCCTAGAGAAGGCTGTTCCTGGTGAGGAGGGATGCCCTCATAAGATGAGATGATGCTGTGGCTGAAAGAGAAAGAGGGGTGCTGGCAGATTCTTTCTGGATCTGAATTCCCTTGTGCCAATGCCAAAAGACAGAAGAAAAGAGAATCTACAGAAGGAAAGAGTGCTCCACATGGAGTTAATATTTAAACATTATGAATTAGTAATGAACACTAGTTGTAGTTGGTTGAATATTTATGTGATGGGCTTTATAAATAATAATTAATCAACAGTGCAATGACTGAGCCTTCCAAGAAGACTCTGGCCTCCCAAATCTCCTGTGTTGGGGCCTAGAATTCTGCCTTTGGAGACTGATCCTTTGGATTACAGAAACAAAAAAAAAATAGTGCTGGAGGAACTAGAACCTTAAATCTAATGCACTAAAAATGAATGGGAATGAATTTTGAATGATAAGACCTCAGGGCAGAAGACCTAGAGACTCCTCCAGCACACAAGCACCATGCCAGGGAGAGACCGCCTTTCCCTCCTCTTTGCCCCGCATGCACCACTCACCTGCATTTAGCCTCTTTCTTAAGCTTGAACCTGTAGTGCCCACCCCAGGTTTTGCATTAACCATGTGGCTAATCTTGCACCTTCTGTCCCCAGACTAATCTCTCCACGCCGACAGCGATCTTCCTAAACACTTTCTGGGTCCATTTCTTCTATGGGCTTCTGATTCCTGCTCATTTTCCGTAGAACAGAATACACGTGCCTTAGCCAGGCTCCCAAGACGTTTATCAGCGAAGACACAGCCCACACTCCAGCCACTTGTCCGCTCTGGCCAGGGTAGAGTTCTTTTCCAAATATGGCTCATATGCTACCTTTGCTCAGACTTGGCATTGAGGCCTCAAGCAACTCAACCTCCAGAGGTTAAGGCCTGGAAACCAAGGCTCCAAGACAGGGCTGTGTTTGAACACAGTGACCTAATCCTGGGGACATCCCTTGTATCTTGAGCCTCCTCTGTTGGCTGTCAGTCTTCTCTCTTATGGA
>PVIU01001726.1:14190-72991 GCA_004026605.1 Ondatra zibethicus
CACACACACACACACACACACACACACACACACACACACACACACACACACAATGCTTCATATACAATCGCCTTAACTTCCGTGGGCAGTAAAAGAAAAGTACTATTGTAGAATGATTTGTTTTTCAGTTTGTTTGCTTCTAGGAAGGCATCAAAGAACAACTTTCACAGTTTTTTTTTTTTTTCAAGATTAAAGCTAGGGGCGTGTGCTCCGAGGGCCAAGGTGCAGACTCTAAGGGCAGGTTTAAGTTCAAAGTTTTTTTTAACTGGCATTCACTATGAAAGGAGCCCCACCCTTTCTTGGCTCCCTTTAACAGAACTGTTCATTGGAGGCTACAGACACTGTTGGGCTTCTGTGGTTGGAGTGACTCCAGATGAGATCCGGAGCACTCTTCTTCTGTAGAGAGTGAGTTCATTTGCATTTAGAAAGTGCTCTCTGCTTGTTTCGGAGATCATGAAGTGACCGCAGTACTAAAGTGGGTATACCAAGACAATGCTTCATTGAGAAATCTTAAATGGCGGCTTGTAGCTAGGACGCTTTTCTCAGTTGTGAATTTAGTCGGGATGTTGGTGCTCCCCAGTGCTGTTAGATCTAATAACACAGATGAGCCTCATGTCTGCCCTCAGGGCTGTGAAGTAAGTAAGTCCTACCTGAGACAGTAGAGGGGCAAGTGCAAGAGTTCCCCAAAAAGAATATTTATTTCCCCCATCAATGATTTCAGTACAGGAAGAGTTAGTCTTATATTGAGAAGAAACGGCATCTGCTGGTCTCGACACATGGGGATGTCACATTGCCCACAAAGTTTTAGTTGGAGGCACTGAACCGGTTGCTGCTCTGAGAAGCCAGTCAGATGACTGGGAGAGACACATGCTGAGAGTCTCACTCTCAACCAAAGAAGAGTGCTCTAAATCTCATCAGAGTCTTTACTCCAGCCACAGAAACCCAACAGCGTCTGTGGTGCTCACGGAACTGTTCTGTAAAAGGAGCCAAGAAAGGACTCCTTTTATAATACATCCCAGTTACAAATGCTTTTGGGTTTCAAAACTTGCGTGACTTTCTCTCCTTGAGCATTCAGTGTTGCTCCGAATGAGTAGACCAGGCTATGTCCCCGATGTCACGGGATCCATTGCAATGAAAGCGGAGGGAGTGCTTTCTCCCAAGACCTCAGGAAGCTGAAGACGAGCACAGTGAAGTGCGCTGGATGTGGTGGGGTCCACTGAGAGCCATGGAGTTCCCACTGTTACTTAGGAATGCGGTGAGTGCTATATACTCTACAGAAAGAGGCTGTAGGCTTTTGTACATTGGCTATTAATGGTACAGTGTCTGTTTTTGATAATTCCATGTCTAGTGAGGCCCAAGAACTTTGGGGCAATGTCATGAAAGAGCTCCTAAAAAGAAGAGATTTGGACTCAACTTACGCTTGAAATAACAATTGCACAACATCAACCACTGGTTTAGCCTAGCAGTCTGGGCATTCTCTGCCATCTTCAAAAAACGCACACTCAGCAACTGAATATTAGGTGTGTAGACAGCTGGAAATGGGGCTAGTAAATAACAAATCTGGCACTAGTAAATTTCATTATATATTTGTGTTCACCTATCCATCCAACAAGTATTTGCTGATAAACACCACACTATTCCCAGGAACTTGAGTATGTCACTCCCAAGGGCTTGCATCTGAATGGGTGGAGACAAGCATGGTTGAAAAGATTCGGATTGCTCCTGGTTGTTGACGTGATTGGCAAGCTCTCTCTTTCTCATGGGTAGGTCACCCTCAGGACTGGTCTGTTTGCCGGTGAATTGTCTTTTATTCCTATGACACCACGTATGAAAAAGGTATCTCAAGAAGCCTGGCCATGCTGTTGGTCTAGGGGTGCGCTGAGGGTGGGTCCTGTTTTTGGCTTCTATAAGAGGCTGCATCCTGAAATGATAAGGCAAGGTAGGGATAAGATGGCGTGGAGCGTCTGGAGTTTTGGCTGATCCAGCATTGCCCCCTAGTGGTCAAAAGCAGAGCTGTAGGGAATGATGAATTGCAGGAGTCAGTCAATGGATATGCGGATTACCGAAGGGACTCTGGAGCAGCTGCCTCAGATGCAGGTTGGAAAGATGGATTGGAAGCCACCTCTGAGAAATGAAATTGAAGATTACTGTTCACTTATGGCTGGGTATTTTAGGAACTATGTCTAGAAAGACTCAGAAACAAAACCCAATTTATTTTCCTAACCTGGATTTTTGCCAGAAGAAATAGTAACTGGTTGGCATAAAGGAGGTGGAGGGATGCTCAGAGGTCAGACAGTGTGGTGCTGCCGGAAAAGGAGGGAGTGTCTGCCTAGAGATGATCATCTGGTCTCCCAGATGATCTTCTCGGGGTCCTAGGGAGGTTTTGACTGAAAATTGCTACTTTGAGGTTCTCTGGCAGTGACAAACACAAATCTGCTAAAATGAAGCATATGCTGTCTCCTGTAGATAAGGGATGTTGTTAGGTTTGCAAAAGAGTCTAGTCCATTACAAAGTAAGCTTGTGTTTCCCTTGGGGTTTAAATGGTTTAAGATTCATTATTAACCTGACTTTGAAGGAAAGATTCTCTTAACAGGAAGAAGCCACCCTTCCCTCTGCAAACACACAAACACACAGATACAAGGACACACAGACATACAGACACAAGGACACACAGACACACACAGACACTCAAACACACAGACACACGCAGACACTCAAACACACAGACAAACACACAACAACAAAACCAACTACAACTGGGTCAATGTCACCAGAAGATTCTCATCAGAGTAGGTTATTCTTCCTCTGAGACCTTCGATGTATGAATCGAGGCTGAAGTTGTCTTGGCAGCTGCTCTGTTCTTGGCAAGATCTGCAACCAGTGCAATGTTTGCTTCTTGCCTTCTGTTTCACTTCAACACACAGTGTCCACTAGATACATCATCACCTGCCTTCCAAGGTCAAGGAAGCAGCAGAGTTACACTCCCACCCTAGGTTTTCTCCTGCCTTACTCCTTCAGTTGACTTATGCTTTGGCATTCTGGACCTACAAGCTTGAAATCTTCTCTATCCTTGACCCCTTGGCTCTCTTGTACTGCACCCATGAAAAAAGAGAGAAACAGGCAAGAGGAATTTGCTAAATTTAAAAATGAAATAGAAGACTGTCTGGCTCACTAGTTGGACAATTACAGCATGATGCACAAAGGTTGGATTGCTCATATGACTGCTGTCAAGTTCCAGTCCCAGAAGCCTCGCTGTAGAAGACCTTAGCAATAGAGACATAGAGGGAGTGAGTGCAGGGCAGAAGGGTTGAGAGAGAAGAATAGTGGGGATGGATGAAACAAGGGCAGTTTGCTTGTCGAAGTCTTGGAGAAGATGCCATAAACTGTACCAATGGTATATGTAGACACAGCTGTCTGTGTTCTACTGTGTGGCTAAAAAGAGGCTTTGTAAAATCAAGACCTGAGCTGTATTAAAACCCCAGCGCCTCGTGTGTAGTAAGCACTTGATAATGAGACGATAGCTCATGGCACAGTGGTTAGAGCCAATGCTTTGGTATCTGCCCACCTGGAATCTAAGTTCTTCCTCAACACTTTAGCTCTTGAATGCTAGGAGAGCATTGCAGCCTGACTGAGCCCTTGGTTTGCTAGCTGTAGAGTGCAGACATGATGCCTTCTCCATTTCCCACACCGACCCAGAAAGTGAGTAATACTAGGGAGGAAGGTGTGGTATGACTTCCTCTCCAATTCCTCTGACATCTCTGACAACCTTCCCCTCCAAACTTCATATAGGCGCCCTCTTTCTCTCACACACACACAAACACACACACACACACACACACACACACACACACACACACACACACACTATCCACTGAGTCCACTTAGTGCTGCCAATGTCTGCATGGGTGGCACCATCTACTAGAGCATAGCAATATTTGCTTTTATAACTGTAAAGACTTTGTCAAACTTTCTAGGGGCCGTGTGCCATTGTACCTGATTTAAGATGGGAGAAACCCTGGCATATGCATACACTCTCCCCAGAAACAGACATGAATTGGTAGTGGCTCACCCTTCCCTTTGCTACAAGCCAGGATGCTGTGGCCACTACTGTCTTCTGCCACAGATAACTGTGGTTCATCCAGTCGTATGAGCTGCCCACAGAGGAAAGACTTGAAGGTGTTTTACTCAATCACCATTGAGAGCCTATTAGAAAAACAAGGTACTATGCAGCCACTTGAAAGGTTAAGAGTCTAGAAATGGCCATTACTGAGGAAACTCCTTCCGCTTGGCTGACTGGGGCAGGGTCTATGGCTTTACAGCAATTGGTACAGATGCTAGGTGAGGAGGTGCATTCATTTTGTGCTCAGTAAAACAACTTTATTCATGGATGTGAATTGTTATCCCCCCAGGAAAGGTGAAGATATAGAAGCAGGTTGCAGTTTCTAGGAGAATCTAATTCCCCCATACTGTGTGTGTGTGTGTGTGTGTGTGTGTGTGTGAGAGAGAGAGAGAGAGAGAGAGAGAGAGAGAGAGAGAGAGGGAGAGAACACATACAATGATGAAAGGGAGCTGTGTTGTCCTAGATAATTACCCAGCCTGAATTTCTCCTGGAGCTTCTGGACAGCGGTGCCAGATGTGTTCAGTCCTCTGTGCACCACCCCACAGAGCAGGCATCCAGAGCCTACCTTCTCTTCCTGGCTGTTCCTCATGTCTGGGAACACATCAAAGGAGGCTTGATATTCATAACCGCTGTGAGTCATTTTCACATAGAGCTGCGGGGAGCTGCCTGTGAATACTGCTGCTTGCTGTATTCAGCCCTTTGTAGGAGCAGCTGAGCTAAACCAATCCCCCGTTACGGGCGAGAGTAGAGCCCTCCTAGGAGACCTGATTTGCCCCCAAGCCCCCATGCTGACTATAAAAGGTCTTTTTAAAATTGGAGAAATAGTTATTAAAACACCCTCAATCTTAGACTAGGCATCTCCAGTACCCACAGGGACAGCTCTGCAGGTTCCATCCACAAGGGAGGGCCCTGCTGTCAGTGTCAATGACATCTGAAGCCTCCCAGCTTGCCTCACTCAGAGGACAAAGAATGTCAACAAGACTCCAACCACAGCCACAATTCTTCTCCACTGGAGGATAAGTTTTGCTTGTTCCTGTTGAGTTTGTCTGTTGTTGGAAGCAGTATCCTGTGTGCCATTCCCTGAGTGCCGACGGAAGTTTGATAAAGAAGCTGCGAGATGGCAGAACTGGAAGAGGGTTAAGTCATCATCTAATTCCAGGACCTCAAGTTACTCATCACTAATGAGGCACAGACAGGAAGTGTTGAAGGTCACAAAGACTGGCAAGAGTTTCTGGCGTATGATGTCACTCTAAAAGGGAAGGCAGACAGTGGCAGGGCACCTTGGTATCCACGGAGGGCTAAATATAGGAAAGGGATGAGGACCAGGAGAGATGAAATTGTTTCTCAGTTCTGCACCTCAGTTTCTCTGTGTGGCACTGACGCTGGAGGACAGTCTAGTTTTCTCAAGCAGCCAGAGAGGGGTGCCTGTTCTCAACAACACCCAGGACTTCAGAATCCCCCGGGTCAGGAGAATTCAGCAGGGAACTGGTACAGGGAGTAGACGGTGCAAAGAAAGTGTATGCAATCCAGGAACGAAGCAGCAACATCAGCCAGCTTCAGATCTGGGGTATCCCACAGAGCTGTGTCTTCCAGGCTGAGCCCGTTCTGCCGTCAGCAGGACCGTGCCCCTATTTTTGTTTTGGGCAACTTAGAAAGCATGCCCCCTATTCAGGTGCTTCCTAGTGCATTCTGGTCATGCCAGATCTTTTCAGTCGGCTAGAACAGTGAGTGTGGTTTGCTCTTTAAAATGCCCAGAGCACCCTTTCCCATTTGGGGTTTGTGGATAAAAGGTCAGACCACTGAGATGTGGTTCTGGATAAATGAGACCCCAAGGAGATGAGGGAGCAGCAGTCACCCCAGGGGGGATGTGGCAGCAGAAAGTGACATAGGATCCTCTCCAGGTAGCCCTTGGGATCTCTCATCTTTTGCTAGTAATTTGCCCTGTACCTTAGCTTGGTGATGCCCTGTAACCCTGACATCTGCACCTCTATGCCATTCTTCTTAACCCTTCGCTTGTTACTACTGTGTCAGCACCAGTATCCAGCGACTTAAAGGAAACTGTGCCAGGATGCAGGGCGACTGGTTAGCTGCCTCCTGTTTCATAAACAGAGAAGGATTGCTGTGCGGCATCTCTCCATATGCTGTGGCATCTGGAGCTGGCTTGTAAGGGACTCATTTTCCTCACATAGCTCATTAAAGATGCAAAGCAAAATGGAGGGCTTCAAACCCTTCTCTCCAGGAGCCTGCCTAGAGCGCACATTTCTTACCATCTGCCGCCATCTAGTGGCTCCTTGCCTCTTCTTCATTGTACGTTCAGAATCAGATGCAACCTTAGCTCTGGTGAAGCAGGAGTGAGATGGTTCCATTAAAAACAACGAAGTAGAACAAAACGAAAATCATGGTCTCCTCAGATTTCTTGTTATTAACGGATGCCCACCTAGGCCACCTTGGGACTGCTCCCGGAGCCTGAGAGCCCCCTCCCAATATACTTTCTTGCTAACCTGCTGTACCCTGACTCTAAACGCAAACCATAAAAATTATTGTATATAATTGGAAGATCTTGTGAGCCTCAAGGCAAAATCTTTGGCCAAGGTGCTGAATCCCACACCCCATGCTAAATACTATTCTAACACATTGAAAACCTCTCAAAGATTGGGGGAGGCATAGAGCAGATATGGAACCCCACGAGTCTTTTCTGCTACCCATCCACTTATTCCATATAGAGTCCCTGGAGGCTAATTCTAGTCCCAGGCCACCGCCTCCATGCATCATATTTCCCGAGCCTGACCTTGTCTGACATCCATCCTGTTGTCTGTGTTGGTATCAGAATGTATTTTCAGCCCTGACTCAGCCGCTTGGGGTTCAGGGTGGCTAGAAAACACTCCTTTAGGAAGATCTAACGCAGCACAAAGACCTGAACTAACTGCAGCCCGTGAGCGTGGAGACCGACGCCTAGGCAGGACGCACACCAGCTGTGGGTTTATGCACAGCGTGCAGGTGCCTGTGTGCCACTGTGGGCTCCTTACAGAAAAGGATGGAAACCACTCCCGGGCTGGGGACTTAGACACAAAGAATGATGTTGCTTTTTGTTCTTAAACCAAGCAGTTAATGTCTTTTTCCTTAAGCCTTGACATGCACTCATTAATTTCATTAATTGATTCATTCTTCCATATGTACTTGACATTTCAATATTCAGCAAACTAGACACGAAAAGCAGCACGTGACACAGCTGAATCATTAAGGATATTATTATTAGAGCAGGGAGAGACAAAGGAGGATAATGGTCAAGGTGGCATCAATTCTCCAAATGGAAAAACATCTCCACAGAAAATTGGGTCTCACTGAAGATTGGGTCTCAGGAGTAAACTATTCAAACTGCCCAGGGAATCAAGCTGGTAAAATGCTCTCTGAAATCTATGGCCTCTTAAAGTTCCAGTGTCCTCAGATCTCTTCTCTAGCTGTCAGCTGTCTCTCTGAGGAAGGAAGACAAAGTGAGATGCAGGGACAGGGGTGGGGTGTGTTTTCCAGACCCCAGTTCAATGATCTACAACAGCTATCTCCCCTTTCTAGATATTGCTATTCATTCATTGGTTGCCAAGTCCATTCATTATTCATTCAAGAGCCCATACTGTCCCAGCACTGACATTACAGACACAACAACAACAAAAATTCCCAGGTTTTCGCACCAGCCGACATAGAGTTCCCCAGACAGAGAAGGCCAGCTCCCTGTCATGTCTTGCCCCAGCTCCAGGTATTTCATCAGTTGAGCATCTGCTCACGGTTTGATGCTTTTAGGTGCATGCTCAGGTGGTCCCCTACCTTCTGCCTGCTGCCCACAGTGTCTTGCTGCCCTTTTCCCATAATCCCATCACCTTTGTCCTTAGGATGACTGGCTAGGCTGCTGGGGCTCCCAGCTGGCAGGGGTGGTCACAGAGAACACTGCATTTGTCATGTGGAAATAGTCTTCAAACAAGCGAAGGAAAGAACCTCTTGATTTAGTATTGGTTAAAAGCAAATTAGACTCCATTCTGAAGCATTGTTTGATATGCCTTGGGAGGAGGAAATTTGATTATGCCAAAATTTCAGAAGCCTGGACTGCTGTGATAAAGGCAGTTACAGTCCCTGACTGTAGGGCCCAGTGAAATCGGGGCTATTCTGAGACCGGGCAGTGAGGAAAAGACTTTATGTAATTTAAATTTACAGAGATTTGGCCTCTTACATTTGCTGACAAGGAGCTAGACGCTTTGATACCAGCTCTACAGGAACATAACCTTTAGCTGAAGTGTGTTGGTCAGGGAGAGTGCGAAAGAATGTAATGCTGTTTCTTTAGTCCTCTGAGTATGTCTGTAGGAAAAGAATTTGTTCAATCAAGCTGGGCACTAACTCACTCCTTTTATTACTCTCCCCCCTCTCTCTTTCTTTCTCTCCCTCTCTCCCACCCTCCCACTCCCTCCCTCCCTCCCTCCCTCCCTCCCTCCCTTCCCTTCTCTCTCTCTCTCTCTCTCTCTTTCTTTCTCTCTCTCTCTCTCGTGGTCTTTGCTTCTAGCCAGAGCAGCTTTGGACTTGCCTTTCCTCTTCACCTTTGCCTCGGTGCCTAGTATCCTCCTTAGGTGAAGCCACATGAAACCATGGACTAAAGTACAACCCAGCCCAGCACTGAGTCCTCTTGCTGGGGGTTCTTGTATTCCAAGGCAGAGCCAGCTTCAGGCTTCAGTAGGAACTGTGCCCAGGGCTTGAGGCTTCCCCTGAGGAGCATGGTTTGCAGGGATAGGTTAGTCACTGCTGCAGTCCTTAGCAGCCCACATCTCTCCTACTGTTCTTCCTGGTTGGATTTCAAATGAAGACAACAGCCTTTGGTTGGTTCAGTTCCTGTTGCTAATGCAGGCAGGAGGCTCCATGGCTGCATAGGACTGGGAGGGTTTTCCAGGGTTCTGCTTTGGATTAGGGTCTTGCATAAGTCATTCTTGACTCCAACACTATTTTATTACCTTTGGTCTTTGGGAAAGATTCTAGGCTTTCCTGGGGGTCATTTCTTTGTTTATAAAGTCAAAAGTCTGGACCATGGCATTGAGTAGACACTGGCCTTAAGTGCCTAAGAGCAGAAGGCCCAGTCCCACTTCACTTCCTCAGTGCTCTCAGGGCGTGTGCTCCCCTTAGAGTCTGCCCTCCTCTAGGAACACGCTGCAGCTGCTCCGCAGGTTTGCCGTGTGTAGAAATGGGAGGGAAGTCACAGAGGCTCCCTCCCAGGCTCTGAACACCTGTGAAGTCACACTAGATGATGACCAGGATTGAGTCATTTGGCTGCTCTGCCTATTTCCTTCGTGGTGGTATTTAAAATGTGGGTTTGGTTTTTGTAGAACACAAGAGTTGGCGACTCGGTGAGAGAGGAGGTATCTTCCAAATATGTCTTTCAATAACCGTGGCCCCATAGTCACAACATCCATGCATTCTTTAGTCTCCATTTGCATGTGGCTCTCTATTGAGCTCCATTATCAGTACGTGGAAACTGTCCCTTAAAGCTTCTGGCCTGAGTCAGTAGATGATTCTTACTCTGAAGGTGGCCAGACATTCAGGCTATTTGGTGTGAAAGCAAGAAAATGTTATCCTTTCCTACCAAGGAAGTGGTCAAGGTCCAAATTCAGAGGCCACAATAGCTCAGAAATAAGTCTCAGTC
The DNA here is from genome assembly GCA_004026605.1 of Ondatra zibethicus. Taxonomy (NCBI): domain Eukaryota; kingdom Metazoa; phylum Chordata; class Mammalia; order Rodentia; family Cricetidae; genus Ondatra; species Ondatra zibethicus. The sequence goes on from PVIU01001726.1 coordinate 23,985, forward strand.
CGCTAAGGTCTCTGGCTGGCAATGGCAGCCTGCTCCTTTCCCTGATGGGTACAGGCGCAGGAAGAAAGGGAGTCTTTATAGGGAACTGCTGAACAAAATTTTATATTTGGTCTTATTTCTACATTTCCATTTTGTAGATGAGGAATAGACAGCCAGAACAAGGTCATTCACCTTGCAAGTAGCAGAGGCAAAGTTGAAACCGAATCTTCACCTTCTTTAGCATGCATGCTGCCAATGCTGAATCTGATCCCTGGTCAAGCATCAAACGTTCTGTGTCTGCCATGGCACCAGCGGACAGAGCCTTCCTTCTTAGCACTAGTCTCAAAGGTTAAACTCTAACCCTCAAACTCATTTCCATTAATAATGGAGACCCGGATGATTTTGAATATATTTATTATTTTTGGACTACCAATCTATGTGCTCATCTTCATTAATGAAATATGTAGCACATAAAGCCAGCCTCCCTTTGTTGACGTGACAATTTTAACTCAACTTCTCAGTATGATATTCCAGCCATTCTGGAGCATTAACAGTCTACAAAGTTCGATGTGCCAATCCTCCAAGGAACAAATTTGCATTTTAAGTTGTGCCTTCAGTGGCTGAACTCCTAAGGATGACTAATGGATAGAGTTCAGATATCATGGCAGGTTGATGGGTATATAATTCTTTTTGTGCCGTGTGTGTGTGTGTGTGTGTGTGTGTGTGTGTGTTAAATTTTGCTAACATACATGCTAACTCTATAGATAAGGCTAATTTTGTCCTACAATGATGAAGTCTGAAAATTTTCAAAGCAAATTCTGCCTTATTTTCAATGCTAGAGAAGCCCCCAACAGAAACAGCAGTGAAGTCCCTCTGGTCTTTTGCTGAAACTATGGAGAAGCAGTTACTGTCCCTTCTCTTCAATGCATGCATGTCATCTTCTGCTGCGGCCCTTCCAAGGCTGCTGCTGCTACTGCTGCTACTGCTGCTGAGACCATCATCAGAGCTCAGAAGGACAGATGGAATCCCTCCATGGAGGAGGAATTCTTTCTTGAGCAAGAAGCTATTACAGAATTAATCCTAAAACCTTTGACCAGACATTCCCACATTTCTTCTGGGTATTCTAGAAGGCATAGAGTCCCCAGTACATGGAGTTGCATTCTTCAGTGAACCTGAGCACTCACTGTAGGCCCTGTTGCTAATTGTACTGCCACCACTTTGGGAAAATCCCGACTGATTCTAGAAGACAAGATTTCACGCTGGGTCACTGAAAGAGCGAATGCTTCTGGGTAGATTCCAACTGGAACCATTGCACAGTCTACTCATGGTAAAACATAAGGTGACATGACCTTGGGAGAGGAAGCATTCCTTTGTGGGACCGTCATCACTAAAGAGAATATAGCTAAGGAAATAGTCTTAAGGGATCCTTGGGCAATGATGTGCTGAGTTTTTCTAAGGAAGGGATCTTTGATCTGCTATTGTTGAGCATGTCCTTTACCCTAGGCATCTCCATCAGTCCAGTTCTCTCTGATAGTTCCGAAGCTGAAGGGCGGATCGATTGGATACCTTTGAGAATTGATTGAACAGGTGAGTTGAAGCGAGTTGATGGGTAGGTCAGCCTAAACTAGGGAAAAGGCAGGTCAAAGGTTATACATACATGGCCTCAATCAGTGGAGGTCAGATGAAGAACAAATTTCTCGTTAGAGCCCACTCTAACGACTTTCAAATATATTTCCTTCTGATATCCACTTTGTCTAGAATACTCCACGGGCCTCTACGTCTCCAGCTCTTTCTCACTAATGTAAAATAAGCTCATTGGAAAGAATAGAGAGGATGGTTTTACTTTGACTTAAACACTAATGAGCACTTTCATTTTGTCATAGTGTAAATATTAAAGTTATATGAGACAGCCCAGGGACGAATTAATTACTTTAAAGACCCAAAAGTGCTTGCCCGGTGTCTAAAACTCTGCGCCGAGGAGCTATATCCTTATTTAGTTCAGAGTCTCTGGTCCTTAGAGAACCAAAGTCTGCAAGTGCTTCCAGGTGCCAGCCAGGACGGAGCTCCTAGCAAACCCAAGAGATGTTAGAACTGGAAATCGCTTAGTCTTTTGTGCCGCTCATCAATCTATAAGTGGGAGGCTGCGAATGCCCAGGTTGGTTCTGTAACTAGTTCCAAAGGGTCGCAATTAGAGCACGGGTCTGACCCTGTCCAGCTGAGTCCTCCTCTCACCCCCCCATCTTGCCGGAGAGGACAATGGCCAGGACAGGAAGATTTTCACAGAGCAGAGGATGATTTCATTTCTCAAAGGGCATCGTTATCACCTCTTTGTATTATCCCTGCTCCTGGGTGGGGAAGACACAGTATTTATTCTCTACTTGCCATTTTATTATAAAAACACCTAGCCAGGCATGGTGGTGGCGCATGCCTTTAATCCCAGCACACGGAAGGGAGAGGCAGGTAGATCTCCAAGTTTGAGGCCAGGGGTACATAGAAACTCTGTGTCAAAAAAAAAATAAAACAAACAAATAACAAGAACTGTAATCATTCCCTTTTTGTTCTGGAGCTATTGACAAAGTAACTCTTTAGCGGCATTGGTCATTTTTACAAGCAGAACAGGAACCCAGGATGAACTGCTTACTACCACCTGCCAAGCTTATCTTTGAACCCACCTCATTCCAATCGTCATGACTTAGCAGAAAGGACCTGTGGAACTCATCAAATTATTGAATTTATTTGAATCTTTCAGGGAACTGTGACCAAATATGATCTGTTGGTCATTTAGATTGCTAGATCTGGAATAGTTGACATGACACTGAGTTATATAATAAGAACAAGACAGGCTATGCTCCCTTCTTGGGACTTCACTGGTGAGAAGTGACTTGGAAGCTTGTCTTACCAATGTAAGAAGCTGGCTTTTGGGGTGAGTTTTTTTTTTAATTTTTTTTTTTGTGCACAAACATGGTGTCCTTTAGGCTGACAGGATAACGAGAGTGACTTAAACTGGGAGCTACTGATGTTGGTGTCATCGTCTTGTATAAACAACTTGATCTCAAGTTTTGGCTTTGACTGTGATATAAAACTGAGGGGCTGTATGTGCTCGAGCTGGGCAGAGGCCATGAAAATAGAGCAGAAGAACTGTATATCTTCTGCCAGGAATGCAGTGCATCATCTGACTCAGAAGTTGGGGCAGCAAAGGAGTCAGACATGGTATGAAGACAGAAAGTCCAGAACTTTCCTGTGTAGTCACCCGACTGTTATCTGTAGGCCCAGGTGAAGAGTTGGTGTCAGTACCGACGGCCTTCAAGTTTCTGTAAAGTAACCCAAGCTAACGGATAGCACAACACACAGCAGGGTATTTTCATAGCTATACAGGGCCCAGTGCTGTACTGCTTGGCTGCGTGACCTTCAAATTAGTCATTTTTAAATGTCAGGACAAAATGTTGTGGTTTTGCTCTAACAGACTGTCTGACACCTGAGCTGATTGTGGGGTTGCCGAGGACATTCGATATGACAAGGCTTTTCCTTGGTAACAGTTCCCGCTTGTTTTGTTTGTTATTTGTGTGGCCGTTTCGTACTCCACCAGCTTTAGCTCCGTCTGGTCGCAGGGGCTTCTAGTCTGAAACCTTCTGGCCCTCTGGCCACTCTGGCGTCTTATGACAACCCTGCTGACTATATGCTTTTAGGGACAGGTGAATGGCCTGCAGTTGTTGCCTTTTGTCCCTTTGCAATGGTCCCTCCCTGCCTCGCCTCTGTCCCCTGTAGTTCACCATCCTTGAGCTTCTGGAAGGATTTAGAAATAAAGCATTATTTAGCTTTTGAGTAAGAGTGTCTCATTAAGCAGATTAACCACACAGCTTGTGTTTCTGAATAGAAACAGTACAGAGCTTTACTTGAAGTCTGAATAGTTAAATTCAGGAAAAAAAGACAGTTTCTGTAATAGGTAACAAATGCTAGGAACTTCTTGTTCCAGGGTCAGAGCATATGAATGCATGTTTTACAGAAATTCAGACATATATATTCCTGGCAACCCACTTTCAGAGACAATAGGAATGTCTTAGTATTCTACTATCATAACCTAGTGTTTAAAGGATTCTTTTTCACATTATTGTTTTTCTCATTTTAAAGTGCTTCAGTGTTTTCTTGCAGCACAATTCACAACAGCTACGCCATGAAGACAGCTGAGGTGTCCAGCAATGGAGATAAATACAGAGGGGTGTGCACACACAATGGCATCCTTATTTGTAAAGAATAAGATCATGTCATTTGCAAGAGAGTGGATGCTACTAGAGATAGTCATATTAACCAGTCTTAGAAAGACAAATTCACATCCTTTATTTCATTTGTAGCTCTTAATCTTTATAGGTTTATAAAACCGTGTATATAATGTCACTAAATAGAAGCAAAATTGTTCGGGGGAGGGGTAGGCGAAAAAGGGCATTGCTCAAAGCACTGTATATATGTGCACAAAAATGTTCTTGTGCAACCCTGTATAATGGTGGTAATTCATGCTCCCCTCAAAGGGAAAACTGTGATTCACATCTACCTATAAAAAAGGAAAGAAGGCCACCGTCAAAGATTCCCCTGTCAGAGAAAGCAACTATGCAGTTGGTAGGTTTCCTTGTAGTTCTTGGTTTTAAGTGCATTTTCTTACATTGCTGGGAAACTTTATATTGTATAGTCAGTTTTATAATAACTCTTTACCATTTATAGTAGAACAAAATACTTTCCCCCGTAATTTGAAACTGTTCAAAATGTAATTTTTACTAACGTCATTTTAATTATAAACTGACAAATTACAGCTGTATATGTTTATGTTCTACAAAGTCATGAATAACATTATGGAGTGACGTATTTATCATCTCCAGGACTTGATTTTTGTAGTAAGAACACGGGAAATGTATCATGTTTACCATCTTCATAATGCTCTAAGGTATCTCCCATCTGATCGCTGCTCGTGTTCTTTGATATTACTTCTTTATTCTCCTGGCATCCCAGCCTCTGATACCCACGTCCCATACTCTGCTTCTTCTTCATCTGCTTTAGATGGCACATGAGGACAGACTGTGTTTGTCTTTCTGAGCCTGACTTTTCCACTTGTTCTTTAGTTTCATCCACGTTGCTGCAAATGATGAAGATGATTTCATTTAAAGAAGTGGATAGTGTCCTGTTGGTGTATGCTGGCCTCGCTTTCCTGTCTGTTGGATGGCTATAGTACTTAGGCTAACTTCGTATGCTGGCCTCGCTTTCCTGTCTGTTGGATGGCTATAATACTTAGGCTAACTTCGTATGTTGGCCTTGTTTTCCTGTCTGTTGGATGGCTATAATACTTAGGCTAACTTCGTATGTTGGCCTTGTTTTCCTGTCTGTTGGATGGCTAGAGGTACTTAGGCTACCTTCATAACTTGGCTGTTCTCTCTGGAGCTGCAATAAACACCCAGTGCAGACTTAACACACTGTTTTCAAGTTCTAGGCAAATACCTAGAACTGGGATTTCTGGATCACTTGGTAATTCTACTTTTAGTTGCTTTTTTGAAGAATTTTTATAAGCTTTTCCTACTGGCTGTACTAATGAGCATTCCCTCAACAGTGGGCAAAGGCTCCCTCTTCTCTACATCCTCACGGCACCTGCCTTCCCTGTTTTACATAAGGGTCATTCTGACAACGATGATATACTGATTGTGTTTTCAAAAAGGGTTGTTGATATTATATATAAATATATATTATATATGTATATATGAGTGTTTTATATAGATATATATTTTATTTGCCTGTCTGTTTCTGTACCATATGGTATATTGTTTGCAGAGGGCAGAAGAGGAAGTTGGATACCCTGTGACTGGAATTACAGAGTTGTGAGCTACCATGTGGGAACTAGGAATCAAAACTGAGTCCTCTGGAAGAACATTCAATGCCCTTAAACCCTGAGCCATCTTTCCAGCCCCTGATTCTGGTTTGAATTTGCACTTCCACAGTTATTAGTGATATTGGAACCTTTACTTATACTTGTTGTTAATATATCTTATTTGGAGAAACATCTATCCAAATTCCTTAGCCATTTAAACCCAAGGATCTGTTTTCTTTCTATGGACTATTTTGGACAGTTATCCTTTATCAGATGCATGACCTGAAAAATAGTTTATTCTATCCTGTAGGTTGTCTTTTTTTTTTATTAATCATTTCCTTTTGTTTCAGTCACACTTCCACTGTTGTGACGGAATACCTGGTGTGGGAAACCTCAGAGGGGAAAGATATTTTAGCCTACACCATCGTCATTGGCTCTGTCTCCATGCTTGTGGGTAAGGCAGATGCAGTAGGAGAATGTGGTAGGGCTCACTCACCTTGTGGTAGTCAGGAAGTGGGGAGGGGCCAGGACCCACTCTGTGACCACCTTTCCCAGTTGGACCTTCTTCCTTAGTCCTAAATCTCTACCACCTCCCCGCAAAGGCATCCCTGCCAGGGAACTGAGGCTTTAATGCAGGAGCCCAGGGGGACATTTCTTTTGTCTCTGACTACTAAGAGCTCTTGGTCACCTACAATGCAAAACTTCACTTAACCCTGCTGGGGAATGATCCTTTGATACATTGTGAAGATGTGTTGTTCTCATCGTTAGTAAGGAGCTGACGGGCCAATACCTAGGCAGGCAGAGGGTAGGCAGGACTTGCAGACAAAAAGAGAGCTCAAAGAAGAAGGAGGCAGGGTCACCAGCCAGATGCGGATGAAGCAGGAGATGAGTATGCTGTGCTGAAAGAAGGTACTGCCATATGGCAGAGTGTAGATAAGAAATATGGGCTAATTTAAGATGTAAGAGTTAGTAGCAAGCCTAAGCTTTCAGCCAAGCATTTATAATTAATAAGTCTCTCTGTAGTTATTTTGGAGCCGGCTGGTGGGGCAGAGCTGACTAGCGGGACAGAAAACTCCACCGACGACATAACCCATCCCTGAGAGTCTCCAAAGGCTGAGTCTAAGTCTGAAGTCTCCTCTGAGACCCAAGCTACACTCTTATCTGTAAGCCCTTATAAAACACAAAAGTTACATTCTTCCAAGATGTCATGCCACAAAGTAAACTTTCCTGTCTCATAGGAAGGACTGGGGAGACTCCCAGAAGGACGTAAGATCCTAAATTATGTGTAGCAGCTGGGTCATTTGGTGTCGTGACGTAAGCAGCTGGGTGATGTCATGGTGTCACCCCTAGAGCAGCCCACACAGTCTTTCTTGCATTGACTCCACTCATTCTCTCTGATTTTCCTGAGACACATTTCCAAATTCCTGGCACTATCAACATCTTCAGGTCTCTACTGTGGTTAAGCTCCGTGAGTCACTCTCTCTAGCTGCCTACAGTGACTCCTCCCATCCTATCACACATTGCCTGCTTCCAGGCCTTCCACTAAACACTTCCACCTCAATGTCCTGTAAAAACAGACTTCTAGTAGTTTCTGCAGGCTTGTCGCTGCTGCCTGTGTGCAGTCCCTGTTTCCCAGGGCAGGGGTGGGGTGGGGGGTAGGGAGTGCAGGGGGTGAGAAGACGGGAAGTCAAGAGCACAGACTCTTGGGAAATTCCAATGCAGAAACTCTTTAGTGGAAACAGGTGACCTGGAAGCTTTCTCTTCTCAACGGAGTTTTTTGTTTTTTGTTTTGTTTTTGTTTTTGAATGAGTTTGATGTTTCATACCTGTGAGCCTGGAATTGGGGAGGCCTTGCTAATATCCCTGGTATGCCCCCAAGGCATCTCATATTATCCCAGTACAAAGTACTTTTCTTCCTCCTCCTCCTCCTCTTTGTTCTCTTCCTCTTCTTCTTTACTAAGCTGTTTTTAATGGCGTCAGTCTCACCAGAAAACACACCTTCCTTAGTCTTGTCTTTATATAGCCCTTTTTGACCAAACCGCAAATTTCTTAGGTCAACTGTAAACCCGATTGAAAGCATCTATCCACAGCCATGGCATAGCCTGAATTCTGAATTCTCATTATCTGGCATATTAATAAATCCAACCCTTTTAAACTTAGCCCCCACAAAGTAGTAGAGCACAGACAAAATATAGACAATTTCTTTGCCAGCATGTAACAAGAATGGACTCTATTCTGGTTCCCAATAAAGCCCTTGTTTCTGTCTGAAATGTCACAAACTCTCTTTTTACTGGTAGTGCTCTGTAGACATTCAGGTCCTCCGAGCCCTTTTGGGAATCACATATGATCTCTGCTTAAAGCATCTTGGGCCTTCCTCTATGATACATCCCCAGACTTCCAAATTCCTCCTCCAGATAGTTCCAGAGGATGAAGAACCACACAGTTAAATTTAGTCAAAACAATGACTCCACTCCTCTGACAGCACTTTTTAAAAATACAAAAGTGCCTGAGAGAAACTATTTAAAAGAGATGTATTTAGTTCATAAATTTAGGGCTGAATTAGTTCAGAATTGTTGGCTCTGTTGATTCTGGGCCTGGGTAAGCCAGACCCTCAATGTGGTGGGAACATGTGGTTACTCACTTCATGGTGGCCAGGAGAGAAGGGATGGGGCAGGACAAGTTGCTCTCTAAAGGTTCAACACAATGGCCCATTTCCTTCATCTAGCCCTGAGTCTTACAGCTTCCATCATATCCCAAGATAACCGTGCTGGCTGGGAAATGAGGCTTTAGCACTTGAACCTGTAGGGCCACTTTATATTTAAACCACAATACCTCTGCTTTATTGTTCAATCTATCTTTAGTTTTGATTTTGCTTTTGTTGCCTGTATATTTAAGGTTAACAAAACCTTCTTCCTCCTCCTCCTCCTCCTCTTCCTCCTCCTCCTCCTCCTCCTCCTCCTCCTCTTCTTCTTCTTCTTCTTCTTCTTCTTCTTCTTCTTCTTCTTCTTCTTCTTCTTCTTCTTCTTCTTCTTCTTCTTCTTCTTCTTCTTCTTCTTCTTCTTCTTCTTCTTCTTCGTCAGGGTCTCACTATGTAGCAGCCTTGGCTGACCTGGACTTACTATATAGAAGAGGTTGACCATGAATTCAGAAAGCCTGACCCTGCCTCCCAAATGCTGGGATTAAAGGTGTGTACAGTGGAACAAAATCTAATTTTTTTTAGATTTAGTAATGGCATAGTATTCTAATTGGGATATTTATGTTATTTCTAATTACTTGAAAGCATAATAAATATTTAATGAACATCTTTATAAAAAATCTTCTTAGATAGGCCAGGTCAAATATATATTTCACACGCCAGCTGCAGTTTGTCTGCTCAGGAAAGAGCAGGCCTCCCATGGGTATCAATACAACATGACATATCAAGTTGCAGTCAGACTAAGCACCTCCCCATGTATTAAGGCTGGGCAAGGCAACCCAGTATGAGGAGGAGGGTCCCCAAAGTTGGTAAAGGAGTCAGAGATAGGTCCTGTTCCCACTATTAAGAGTCCAGAGATAGAATTTTAAATATAGAAGTTTGGTGTTGGTCTCAATGGCAAACAAGACACTAGTAGTCCCTGATAAGGAGTCGTCCCTAATAAAGGCACAGTGTTATACTGCCAGGTGATCCCTGCCACAGAACAAGAGTGGGAAGGAGGGGAATAAGGAGTTTGTTACTTTCCTCAGTTGCTTCAAAGTTCCGTGCACAATTTAGAGAAATAATAATGAATTCAGGGCATTACACTCTCAACTCAAAATCGAGGCAAGAAACTGGAACATCTGCCACCTTCTCTAAGGAAACCCTTTTCTTCTATTGACTCCAAGGACTGATATTTCTGATAAACACAGCAAAAAAAGTAATCCTGTGTGTAGCTACTCACAGTGTCAATTTAACTTTAAATCCCTCAGACTTGCAATGTAGCCCAGTATGGCCTGGAACTCATAATACTGTCTTAGTGCTGAATCTTGATAAGGCCCTATTACCCAAGTGTACTATAAAGTGTATTATATAGACATCCTTTCTACTTAAAAGGTTCAGTGATTTATTGTGGCGGGATACACATGTATGGTAAGTATGGATTTGACTTCCTATCTGTAGAATCTGAATCAATAGTTGCAAGAATGGCTTTATGGCATCCACAAACAGTGGACTCTCACACACCAGAGGTTTACTTTATAGTGAAGGAGAAGAGGGCCTGCAATTGTAGTTGAATCAGATGCCACACTTCTCAGAAACTAGCAGCTTCATGTGGTCCTGGAATGGCCCACTAAATCTAGCATTTAGTCTGAATCATTTAGCCTTGACTGAGTCAGTACATTACAAAGACAAGGGGCTATATTTATAGATTCAGTGTAATTTATCTAACTAGAAATGTCTATGCCTCTATGTCTCTAATGGAGGAATATGTGAGCTTCCTTTCCTTTCAAGTAAGAGGTGGCAGCAAGAGAGACCTCAACTCTGACTTCTAATGACCTATGAGGTCTTTAGTGGTTCCAGTTCCCACATCTTGAAATCTTGCGGGGCTGAAGGGATTGGTAAATTGTCCTTGACATTGGATGTGGCAAAGGTCTCATAGCAAATCACAGTCTGTATAAAATAATAAAGCCCAGACATCACATATACTGGCCCTGCAGGACCAGGAAAAGCCACAGTGCAGTGCAGGATCTCAGGGGAACTGCCAGGAAAGGCTTGTGACCATCCCTGCACTTGTTAGAATCCACAGCACCACAGCACCGTGTGAACTTACTAGAGCCCAAGGAATCTGAGGACTTCACCTTTCAATTCAGGGTAGCCATACCAGCAATTCTGCGTTTTCTTTTTTTCTTTCGTATTTCCTATTTAATTTTCACTCTTGTATATATGTCTTATGGTAATTTTGCTTTTGTTTGTCTATTGCTCAGGTTTAGGACTGTGTTTGTTTTCCCACCCAGTTTCTGTAAGGCCTTCTTACTACATTCTCTACCATGTCGCTTACACTCCCTTCTTATTCCTGTGTCTTTCCTATGTTCTCTCTTCCTTAGTCCATCTTCTTTTCACTTCTTACTTGTAACCTTCTACACACAGCATTAACAACAACACAGCTTTTTTTCCAGTCCCTCCAACCCCGCAGATTTCAAGATGCGACTCTTGATTATATCCCAGATTGTCCTTCCTGACTGTGCACCTCAATTGTTCTTTTTCCAAGTAGATGTAATACTTAATCCTTATCTTACCCACCCTACTTCCCACCTAGTCCCAATCTTAACTAACTCTGAATATATTGCATGCTCTCTTTAGTTGTTTGTTCCCTATCAGTGATTGAAGTGAAAGGTACCACTGCTTTTAATTAGCTGCCATAACACAAGCATAGTGACAGTGCCAAGCAGCTGTGGCTGCTCTTGAGGTTAGCATCCTACTCAAGGAGAACATAGAGTTTGCACTGGGAACCCAGGGCTTCTGGGCTGCAGAATTCTTTTCTGAACTATTCACTAAACTCTGCTATGTCTAAGTTGAACATTTTACGTAGCACAGTAATTTTCAGTTGAATTCAGTTTTTACCAAGTGACATAATTTGGTCTCTCTGTGGCTGAGTAAATCTCCACTGTATAGAGACACAATTTTTCTTTATCCATTCATCTGTGGATGAATACTTAGGCTGTAAATAGGATAATTCTTACATTCATAATTATCTCCACACCAATAAATATGAAAAACCATTGTATGTGTAGAGCCTGAATGTAAGCAGGAAAAGAAACAAAGGTCTTATGTCTATCTTCAAAGTATGTGCAGTCTACCATGAAATATTCATATTAACATAGAAGCTAAGAGTAGGCTGAGAGTCCCAGAAGTGAGAATTAATGTACTGGTACTGATGGACAATGTGTGCATTATAGCTCTCTGAGGGAAAATGAATATATTGATAATAGGATTCTGTACATAGTTGTATCAACAATAAAATGATGGAATACATCCTTAGCTCTAAATTTTCACAACCCAATGGTCCTTAATCTGGTAATTCATTCCTCAGAAGACCTGCTTACCTCAAAGGATTATTTACTAGGATACAGTGAAGTGTCAGAAAAGGTCTTATAAATTATAAATAATGCTACAAATATAAGAATTACCAAAAATGAACTTATGGTAAGCATAGTATAAATATGTGTAGAATAAATGAAATAGAAAATAAAAACCTGCTTCAAACACATTTATTATATGACTAACTAAACTGTCTTCCTATCCCCAATTAGATTATTGTCAACTCAGTCTTATTATATTTTCATATTATTGAAGTTTGTATCTTAATTTCCTTTTTTAGTGTCTCAGATTTATGGACTGTTATGAAAAATAACAGACAAAGAGAAAGGGAAATTGGAGAGATAGTGTCATGTTTTGTTATAAATAACATCATTTATTTATTCAGGACTTCATTTATTGAGTAATTCAGGCAAAGCCTTATGCTTTATGATGCTAATATTCTGGTGAGTACCCAGAAAAGAAATACACAGACAAATATAAAGTCTATCTGCTGCTGTTGTTTGCCATGAAAAAATAAGACAAGGGCAAGATGCATTAGTTAGTTGGCACTTCCTCACATAGTATTGAAAGAAAGACCTTAGGGGAGGGGCCATAAAGCTGGATGGTCTGATGGCATCTGGGGCAAGAATATTTAAGACAAAGACATTGAGATGAATGCAACCTGAGCATTCAAGGAGTCTCATAGCTATGTCCAACATGTGGCCTCTGGGCCACATGCAGCTAAGGGTAGCTTTGAATATAGTCCAACACAAAATCATAAACTTACTTAAAACATTAGGAGATTTTTTTTAACCTGATTGTTCAGTTCTTGAGAATAACTTCATAGATGAAAGTGTCACGTCGTAATGTCAGAAGATTGGTCCTGTCTATTAGTGGCTAAATGTAGTCACAGGGTGATAAAAGTGAAAAAATGGGAAATGGCAAGTAAGTTTTCTGTCATGTTTTGTATGGTGTTTGGAATACCAAGGTTGAATGACACATACTATTTTCTATGAAGGAGTAGAGTATTCTAGAGACAGCAGGCTCCATAGTGTATTGAGATGATCTCTATGTTGAAAGTATACAAAGTTCAAAGAAGCTGGGGAGGATGAGAGTGTGGGAGACTCAACATTTTGCCTGGAAGATTGAGGAAGATTTCAGGGAGGGGGTGTCAGGGAACTATAAGGAGAGGGTGCTGATGAGGTTGACACTCCAAACAGAGGGAAGAATAAAGCCAATGGGGAGAGCCAAGGGAGTGATAACTTTTATTTCCTGGGACTAGTAGCTTGGCATCTCTAGAGTATCAGAGATGATAAAAGAGGTATGCAAATAGATAAAATTGGATTGATAGCTTTGTAGGTGTTGTCAGAGGTTTGTTTCCTGGTCACCTAGACCCAAAATAATCACACAAAAACTATATTATTACAACACTCCTTGACCTATTAGCTCACCCTTTTTTGGGGGGTAGCTTTTATATCTTAAATTAACCCATTTCTATTCATCTGTGCATCACCATGGGGTTGTAGCCTACTGGTAAGTTTCTGTCTGGCGTCTGACATCTGTCTCCTGTGGCAGCTACATGGCTTCTCCACCTACTCTCTCCTCCTTTATATGCTTGGAATTCCTGCCTTTCCCTATTCTGGGCTGCAATATGCCCAAAGCAGCTTTATTCATTAACAAACGGTATTCACAGCATACAGAGGGGAATCCCACATCATGTAGGCTTTACAAGTCTTATGAATTTTGAAAAATGAAGGAACATAAAAAGAATTAATCTTTAACTGAGTCATAAAGGAATTTGTTCAGTGATGGTTTCTAGTGGAGGAAGAGGAGCTCAGATGGGGATGTGAAAAGATGCTAGACTTTAGGCATCTACAGTTTAGCTTACTCAAGGGTTATCTGACCTAAAGGCTATTAGATATGTATGTCTTGAGCAAAATTATTGTTTAAGATAAAATTATGGACATATATGTTAGTTGTAGTCATTGTATGAATAGAGAAGTAGATTGAGGTTGGATGGAGCAAGAAAAACAGTAGCATTTAAAACGGGAAGGAGAGAATGCATTGACTCTTTAGGAATCACACGGTCTTATCATTGACCTCATTGTATTTTAATATCTTACTTATTAGTCCTTCCTAAGTGGACTGTGAACCCTTGGAAGGATGTAATTATAGATCATGTTTGTAGCTCTCCTGGTACCTTTAACACTGGCACTTTATATGTATGTATTTAAATGAATGAATAAATAGCTATTTAATTGAATGATTTTGTGGTTTAAAATTTCTATTCAATGTGCCCATCGTTTAGTGTGACATCTGGAAGTTTTTGATCTTTTTACTTCTTTTCTTTTCCCTTCCCTTCCCTTTCCTTCTTTCCTTTCCCTTCCCCTGACCATCCTTTCTTCCTTCCTTCCTCCCCCTGCCTTTCTTTCTTTTCTACATGGTCTTAAGCTAGCCTGGCTTCAAATTCTGTATGTAGCTGGGGTTGACTGTGAACTTCTGCTCTTCCATGTTGGAATTCCAGGCATGGACCTTCTAACCTGGTTTATGTGGTGCTAGAGATGAAAGACCAGGGGTTTGTGCATGATAAACAAACACTCTAATAACTGAGCTACATCCTCATCCTCTGTCCTTCCTTCCTTCCTTCCTTCCTTCCTTCCTTCCTTCCTTCCTTCCTTCGTTTCTTTCTTTCTTCCTTTCTTTCTTTCTTAGACATGGTCTCACAGTGTAGCTCAGACTGGCCTCAAATTTTCAGTCTTCTTGCGGTTGCCTGTCACAAATATATGACAGTATTCCTAGATTTTTTATGACTTCTTTATTGTATACACACATTCATTGAAGAAAAATTAGAGAAGAGGGAAAGCTAAAAAAACTGTTCCAAACTTCACCGCTAGGAACAACTATTGTTAATATTTTCATGTCTGCTCTTTTGTATCACAGGTATCAATAAAAATACAATGTGAACTACAGGTATAATTTAATTTTTTAGTAAATGCATTAAAAGGATTAATTTAAAAAAATTTTAATGCTGAGGATTGAACCAGGGCCTTTCTCATGTTAGGCAAGTGCTGTACCATTGAGATATTTCTGTAATTACACAAATATTTTAATGCTATATTTTATTTAACTCAATGTGCCCCCAATACCATCATTTTAACATACAGTAAATATGCAAGGCACTGAGGCAACGTTTTCCAACTTCTTTCTTCATACTGTCCCTGAAACCCAGTGTGTTTTATGCTTACAGCAGCTCAGCTGGGACCAGTCACAATCCAAACATTCAACAAATAGATTGTGATGTAACTACATAAAACCATAATTCTTCTATGAAAATCAGATTCTATGAAACCTGGAGTTTGTGTTTCAAATAAAATTTTAATTTATAACAGTTTGGGTTTGATACAAGGATTGTGAAGGCACTCTGAGATGCCTTATACTCAACACCCATGTCACACATTGTTGGCACTCAGAGTCAATGCTCTATTAGACTTCTTAGAGTTCGCTCTTATCTTTGTGCTGTTCTAGAATTGTTCCAAGGATGCTACATTATTCTAGTCATCAGGTCTCCTTATGGTTTGCATGACAGTTTCTAAGATTGTTTTTGTTTTTTGATGATCTCAGTGGTTTTAAATGGATACTGTTCAAATATTTTTAGACTTTCTTCAAGAGAAATTTGTATGATGCTGTCATCATGTTTGAATTAAAGATAGGAGTTTTTGGAAAAAAAGAACAGCACTGTGAACACAGTTTCTCTGTAGATCCTAATTTTGACCACTGGATTGAGATAATGTCCAGACTTTAGTATACAGTTATTGTTTTTACTTCTCTTCATGTCTTTTTCTTTATAAGGCCACTGGCTGTAGCCAATGAAGAACAGAAGGTATGTCTTATCTCGTTGTATACCAGGGTACTTGAATAATTGCTTAGAATGCCTCTGCCTGAGAGAGTCATTCATTCTCCCTCAATTTGGTCAATCATTTATTTATAACTAGCATAGAATCACCCAATACTAGTTACAAATAAAATCTCTTTCCCCATTTCTCTATTTCTCTCTCACCCTGTTAGGAATATATTCCTAACATGACCTCTCTGCCAATGCAAATTCCCAATCAAGCCAAATCAAAACAAGCCAAATTAAGATATATCCAGGTTTAATGGGAGTTCTGCACTCTCGGGTGGCCCCCAAGGGGGAACTGGGAAGCCTCCCAAATGTGACCACAGGGAGGAAGGAAAAGAGTTCCTCTTTTGGGAGTTCATTTAAATACTCTTGGGAGTGGTCCTGACCTCCCCTCCCACAAGGGAGAGGTCAGGACCTGGCCTGCTGGGATTTGGAGTCCAGACCAAAATAAACTCTCAGGCCTGCAGACTGGGATAGATGCAAGTGGCTGGGGTCTATGCTCCCAACTTAACACATCCTACCTCTGGTCCATATTTCATCCTCTCCCTACTTGTGTGTGTGTATCTTTTTCTCTACCCTTGTATGTCTATTATTTATTTGTCCAATTTATTTATTTATCCAATCATTTATTTATAACCAGTATTGAGTCATGGATATTTATTTTAGTCTTTGCATTTTTACTCAATATTACTTTATGTGTGTTATTGCTCAGATTATTATGATTTGGGTCAAAAGATGCTTTATATGTTGGCTCAAAATCTGATCCTTATTTGTGATGTTTCCTTGAAGGTGGCCACTTTTGTACTTATTAGCTGACTTGATTACTCAGGTTAAATATTTTCTAACTTGATTTTCCTCTGGGTTTTTGGTGTCTGGAAGACTATCATCAGCAAACTCTGAGTGACAGCTATTATGGTTGCGTTTAATGTCAACTTGTCACAAATTAGAATCACCTGAGCCGAGAGCCTCTACTGAAGCTGTCCTGGTTGCTTTAATTGATGTGGGAAGACCCACTTTGATGGTGTGACACCTTCAGATAGCAGTTCAGTTGAAAAGGGCATGGCAGGAGGATGATCACTTGCCTTTTGCTCACTTGGCATCTTCCTTGCTGGCTGCAGAGTTGGGTTACCCTGTCGCGGCTTTAGACTTCCACTGTGGGCTAAGCAGCTCTTGCAGAACATTCCAGATTTGGGCTCTAGACGGAGACTGCTGAGACACATAGTCTTGGGAACTGAGCAGCTCCTAGATTGTTGGCCTCTCCAGTAAGACATAGCTCCTCTGGGACTGTTCCCACTGCTGCCACCCAGCCTCAAGGACCATGCTGCTACTGCCAGGTTCTCATGCTCTCAGATGTGATTCAGCCGTTGCTACTATTTTAACATAAGCCAGCTTCACACACACACACACACAAACACACCATTGGCTCTGTCCCTTAGAGAATCCTGATTAATACACCAGCCAAAACTTTATTAATAATTCACCATTAATGCCCAAACTGACACCCCGAGATTTACATCCTAAAACATCCCTACTAATTAGCCTTCTATCATTGCAGCTCATAGTCTTGTTAAAATCAAAAAACAAAAAAGCTCAATACTTTCTTGAAGCAATCTAGCCCTACTTCCTTGTTTTAAAAATAAAAGAAAGTATTGAAACACAGAAATAAGAGAAAGCATTGTTTTGCAAGACAAGCAAGCCAGCAAACAGCTGTCACACATACTATGGATTCAGTATTCTTTGCTCCGTTCCTATTACCCGTTTTTTCTCACACTCTGAATTGACAGGGTACAGAAAGGGTACAGAAATCCTATAATCTTCACCTGTGCAGAGACAGAAAATTGCTTCTTTCTATCCTGCTAAGATCTTTGGGTGGCTTAAGGATGAAATTGACATAAGACAAATTAGTAGGGGAAAACCAATTTTAATTGCATGCATGTTCAAAGGAGTCCAATGAAAAGTATAAAAGACTCAATGAAAGGGTTAAGTCGTGGAGTCTTGTATGTTACAGAGAGACAAAGGAGGGTTTGGGTGTTATGATTAGGGAAACCGAGACCCAGAGTGGAAAGGTGAGGGGAGGAAATGCATGGTGAATTAATATTTTATTATGTGTATAAAAACCTCTGGGTTATGACAGCTGCCTATGAACAGCCCTCTCCCTGGTGCACATACATTTACCAATGGTAAATGTCCTTTGTAAGTGAGCAGTACACACTTTTTCTTACATAGCTGAAGGGGGCATGAAGATCTTTTTCTGTATTGGTTCATTCTCAATTTTCTTTTTGTGACTTTAAAGTAATCAAAATGTTGAAGTTGCTTAATTTGAGGTGACATGTTCTGAACCACTCACCTGCAGTGCATAGGTTACTCTTCACAGGAACTCTTAAAGCACATATTTATATGTATATGTTTATGTATATGCGTATACACACATATAAAATCTTCTACACTTTCCTTTCATTGTCACTATGCGATCTAATTTATTTCTGGATGTATAACCAGGGGTGTAGAACACCAGATGAGGAGGAGAGAGACAGTCCCTGGACTTCTTCCCAGGCAGGCCATTCTTCACGCTTATAAAGAAGCTCCCTGAGCGGACATGACATTTTGAGATAAAGCTGGATGCACCTGTGAGGGAAGTCTGGCAAAATTCTACTAAATACTGCCCCATCTGTTGTACTGAGGCGCGATGCCTCCCCGGTTCTGGTGGTGAACCTGTCCATCAGCATCACTTCTCTGCTTTCGTTAATCTTCGATTTCTGCAGTTTCGGTGAGAAGATACAAACAAGGACCTGGGAAGACAGCGCAATGGTTAAGACAAGGCAACCATGTGAACCTGAGTTTGGATCCCGGCACCCACGTAACAAGGGTGGCATGGTCTTGTGGGTGCCTATTGCTCCAGTACAATGAGAGACAAAGACGGGAAGATGTCTGGGCTCACCACTGTCAGACTAGCTGAAAACCAGGAGCTGCAGATTTGAAGACAGAGCCTCAACCTCAAAGAAATATGGCAAAGAACAATAGAAGATGCCTGATGCCCTTCTCTGGCTTCTACATACACACCTATACAAATATAAACACATACACATGAGAGAGAGAGAGAGAGAGAGAGAGAGAGAGAGAGAGAGAGAGAGAGAGAGAAAGAGAGAGAGAGAGAGAGAGAGGAGACAAAAATTCTGCTCCCAGCTTGTCCTGGCTAGTTTTACGTCAACTTGACACAAGCTAGAGTTATCTGAAAATAGGGAACATCAAGTGAAAAAGGGCTTCCATTAAGATCCATCTGTAGGGTATTTTGTTAATTAGTGATCAATAGGGGAGGGCCCAGCCCATTGCGGGTGGTGCCATCCCTGGCCTGGTGGTCCCGGGTTCTATAAGAAAGCAGGCTGAACAAGCACCCCTCCATGACTTCTGCATCAGCTCCTGCCTCCAGGTTATTGCCCTGCTTGAGTTTCTGTCCCAACCTCCTTCAGTGATGAACGGTGCTGTGAAAGTGTAGGCCGAATAACCCCTTTCCTCCCCAACTCGCTTTTGGTCATGGCGGTTTGTCACAGTAATAAAAACCCTAAGACACAGCTCCTTGTGGTTACAGGTTTCCAACAGACACTTACTTCATTAACCCCATAGGCGTCTATCCAGAGCATGTTTTCCTGGAAGAACGTAAGTGGTACACTAAAACCATGCCCCGTGGTAGTTTGTTATGTCACAGGACAGAATGAACACATCCTTTGACATCTAGAAATGGGGGCAGAAGCTTACATGACAAACGTCTAAGAGAGGCAGAAAGAATTATAAAGAGCATACCTAAATTACCTTGAGAGACTGATGTTAGAAATTTGGATGTTAATATCAGTATATTTGGAGGCTCAGAAGGAGGTAAGAAACATGCTTTCAAACCCAGAGGAAAGGGGATCCTTGTTAGGTTATAGCCGAGCTCTACAAATTATCTCCTCCTGTTATGTGAAAGGCAGAATTTGTAAGTGATGGATTTGATTATGGAGCTGAAAGGGCATTTCCTAGCAACGTGATAAAGATGCCATGCGTTTCTTCTGGTTGCTGACAGTGAAAATTCGATAAAGAGAAATTAAGGTAAAAATTGTTAAATGAAGAGGAGCCATAAGTAGATTAATCCAAAAAGACTTTTCAATTTCTCTAAATGGAAAAAAATACTAAAATTAAAACCGACACAGAATAAATTCCGAGTGCATGGCCATGTAATTTTTAATTAAAGCGTCAGAAAGAATAAAAGTGAGAGCATTCAATTGTACAAGTGAATCTCTTCAAAGATTCAGAGTGTGCCTTGTAGATTCCTAAGGTTGTGGAGCCTTTGTGAAGCTTGAGAATATTGTCCCTTAGCCATCTGAACAAGATCCAAATGTACAGGTCATCTGGGCTTCGGGGCTTGTATCTGTTGTTGGCTTTGATGGCATGAGCACAGAAAACGTAAAGTTCTTGAGAAAATGATCTTAACAGGAACACTACTGATGTGAACTAAGAGAGAGGGAGGACAGAGTGAAAGGAGGCAGACAGACCCTTCACATTCTGTTGGCAGGCCTCAGCTGATGGTGCTGCTCTAGGTGAACCATGCCACCTATGATGACAGAGGAGGGATGACTCGGAGACTGGAACGAAGAGCCAAGTGGGTAGAGCTGGGAAAAAATCTGAGGCCTTAAATTGACTTGAGGAACTTCAAACATTTGCTCAGCTGGATTTCAGAGGTGATTTCACCCAGTGGCTCCTTTTTGTTTTGATCTTCTCCACCCTTTAATCAAATTGTCTACAGACAGCACTTGCTGTCCTAGGCCTCCCCAGTTACATCCATTCTAACCGTGGATGGCGTGAGTGTGGGAGGACAAGACTTACCCCTCAGGCTATGACCAGATGGAGATGACTTGTACCCACAGAGGCTCCTTCACAGATTGTTCTGAGGAGCTGCTTGTGAACATGGCAATTCTGACTTTGGGTGATGATGTTGGAATGAACTCTTGAGAGTTTTAGGGATGTGTACGTACATGTTTTCCAAGTATGGGGGGTGATTATAAATCAGTATGGCAATTTCTCAGAAAATTAGCAAACAACCTACCTAAAGACCCAGCAATACCACTTTTGGGTACATACCCAAAGGATACTCAATCCTACCCCAAGGATATGTGCTCAGCTATGTTCATAGCAGCATTATTTGTCATAGCCAGAACCTGGAAACAACCTAAATGCCCCTCAACCAAAGAATGGATAAGGAAAATGTGGTACATTTACACTATGGAATATTACACAGTGGAAAAAAGTAATGACATCTTGAAATATGCAGGCAAATGGATAGATATAGAAAACATCATATTGAGTGAAGTAACCCATATCCAGAAAGATAAATACAATATGTACTCACTCATCAGTGGCTTTAAGACATAAGACAAAGAAAAACCAGCCTACAATTCACAATCCCAGAGAACCTAGACAACAAAGAAGACTCTAAGAGAGACATACATGGATCTAATGTACATGGGAAGTAGAAAAAGACAAGATCTCCTGAGTAAATTGGGAGCGTGGGGATAATGGGAGAGGGTAGAAAGGGAGGGGGAGGAAAGGAGGGGAGCAGAGAAAAAATATATAGCTCAATAAAAGCAATAAAAAAATAAATTATTGGGGACCAGACAACGAACTGTGGGTAGACATACAGACTCTACTTCTTGGTGTTCACATTTTCATATAACCCCCTTCCCTGAGTATCAGCGAGACCTGTGACCTGCTTTTAACTAACAGAATGTGTAAAATGGTGATATTGTAATTATTCAGCCACAGATAAGGCTGCACTTCTGGGTTCTAAAGGCAGGCACGTGAGGATGGGCCCTCGGGCACAAAGGGCTCCGCGTGACTCACGAGCATGCATGCGTGATTACATCCATATATGACTCAGCTAAAACCCTTGTGTGCATTCATGAGCTGCCCATTTGTGTCATCAGTGTATAACGTAGTCACGCCAACCCCCTGTGTGCATGTGCTAGGGAGCTTTTAAAAGCTGGATGCACCCTCTCCCCCACCCTCTGCACACAGGTCCCCAGGCCTGTATGCACCCCCTCTAATAAACTCCTAAGTGGGTTTGTTTGTGTTCCGGGTTTCCTTCTCACTTGTGCCAGGTAATTTCAGGGATGCCATTCTTACTATGCTGCATTAGAAAGACTGTGCCTTAGGGGAACAAAATGCTAGATTCTTCTCGTTGGTTTAATGGCATAGTGTCATGGTGAAGAAGCTTGCTGCAAAGGAATGTCAAGTGACCTCTAGAAAGTATGGGCAGCCTCTAGGAAATGAGGGCAGGTTCCCACTGACAGCTAGAAAGGGTCATGATACAGCTGAAAAGAAATGATTTGTGTTTATAGCCTGAATAAGCTCGGAAGTGCATTCATCCATAACTAACACTCAGACAATAAAAATTCAGCCCAGGAAATACCCTGTTTAGAGACTTGAGGTACGCTGAGTGGAGGATCTATTTAAACAGCATGCAAGACCCTGACTTACTGAAACCATGTGACAATAAGTGTGTGTTATCTTAAGCTTTGAATTTGTGATAACTGTTGAAAAACAATAGAAGATTAAAGTCGCACGTGTCATTCATTTTAAAAATCCCCAAAGCATTTGAAAACTATATGGATGTGTATGTCACATACTAGTCAAAGTGGGGCATATTCACTGAACCGTTGGCCACAGAGTCATAGGGATGTTTTGAAGAGGCTACATCAGAGACTGCTGGTGAAGAAATTTTTATAAGTTAAACATTTCTCATGAGACCGCTTATGTAGGAGAAGACTGTGGCCGGCCGTAGGAATTACAGAGATCAAGTTCTTTGTAAGTGACAAGAAGGAGACAGGAGAACGTTTTGATTATGTTTGTGGGCTACAACTTATAATCAAAAAATATATTTTTGACATTTAAGAAATGTATTTAATTGGTCTTTTTTAAAAAAAATTTTCAGGAAGTTTCATGCAAATGTACATGTAAGGACTCCCAGCATCAAAGCAACCATAACTAGTGTTCTATTACCATGGACAGTCATTCTTTGTTGACTGTTCATTGTACCCCATCAATAATACAATACAATACAATACAATACAATACAATACAATACAATACAATACAATACAATACAATACAATACAATACAGGGCCTGTTAGGTGTACTGGCTTGGAGATATCTCCCAAGAATTTACTTTGTATCTATTTATGTTTAGGGGACCCAAAGCATGTAAAAACACAATATTCAGGCCAACAAAGTATTGCATTGCTAGCAAGTGATGTGAAAGGAACTCAATCTGGAGTCTTGGCTGTGTGTCATTTCTGAAATATTATTCACACTTCTATTCTGCTTCTCCACTCCTTACTACTCGTTTGCCTCTATCTATCTGCACACTTATTATATGACCAACCATTGGCATAGGCATTGATGGGATATCTTTGGATTATTTGCCATTATCAACATACGCTTCTTATAATGAGATAAGGTTTTTAGTAATCATAGAAACCCAGAGAAGATTGGGCTTACCCTAAGAACTTCATTCAAGTATCAGTGAACAGACAAAGTGAAAGGCACAAGCTTCAGTGTGTTCTTAGGATGTAATAACCTCACCTGAAAATATATTTAATTTCAACCACAATTTGAATAGATAATTTCAATCGCAAAAAAAAATGTGGGAATGAAAGGTTAAATGTGCTCCATACTTGGAGGTTCCTGAAGCAGAGCTGCAAAGAATAGTTGAGGAGCTTCCCGTGTACTCATCATGAGAAACAGCGAGAACTGAATTAGGCATTGGTAGATGTGTAACCGGTCAGAGGAATACTGATAGAGACCTGGAAAGCTAGGATGGAATGTGGAGACAAAGGAGCGAGTCAGCGGCCATTTCACGGTTTTGCTTTTGGACTGAGGGCACAGAGGACGAAGAGCACTCGCCTCACATGTGTGAGACCTTTCACGAGGTCACTACACTTAAATGCTACATAAAGTGATGTCCTAATCCAATGGGGCTAGTGTCCTTATAGGAAAAAGTCTCCTTAGGAATACTGCACACAGAGGAAAGGCTACATGAAGGCACAAAGGGAGGATAGGCATTTGTAATTGGATGAGAGAGCCTTCAGGATAAATCAGGCCTGTTGACACCTTGAGCTTGGACGTTCAGCCTCTGGAACTAGGAGGGAATAATCTCTGTTAGCTCCAAGGCACCAGCCTGTATTATTTTCTTATCTTTTTCACTGACTAATGTACCATACATCCCAGGAAGCTCACGGCTAGGAGTCTCTTTGATTTCCAGTTCAGTTGCATTTGTTTAGAGACCCGATGCCTACCAGCGTGTATTTGAGACTGAGATTATTGATGGCAGATCCTTGCGAGGAGGGACTGTGATACTCAGAGTCCAGGAGAGGCTTTGTTGTTGCTGCTGTTTTGTTTTTTACAGCACCTCTACTTCAGACATAGCTGTCACTTACATGCAAAGGAAAATCACTGTATTTCCCTGGTCCCTTTCATCTGTTCCAGCGATTACATTCTGACTTCTAACCTAAGCTCTTCGGTGTGTGGAAATGGGAGTGCCGCCTTGTGGTTGTTATGATCCAAGACACTTTTACACCCCCTCTCAGATGGGAGCTCCTTTTAACTTGGTCATCATTTTCAAGCATTGAGTTGTTCATCAGTCCAACTGATCTCTCTGTACCCATTCACCACTCCCAGAAGAGGGAAACATTTCTAGAATAACCATTCTGCTTAAAGTGTGCCTTCCGTTCCCTCCCTTGGCCTCCTATTTTTCACCTTCACAGTGCTCAGTGTTCCTTGCACCAGACGTTACTTATACATCTCATTACCACAGCATTGTAGCATAGTGCTATCGACAAGTGGATGAGATCAGAGTTAACGTGATCACTATAACGTTTTAGACTTGCTAAGGGTGAACAAGGTTGACTTCAGGTAGGTACGGTTCGGAGTGGGACTTCATCACTAAGAAATGAGTAAGACGGCTTTTGAGTCAAATGGGATGGCTCATGTTAGAGGAGCAGTGTCAGAACACAGCGTGCTTTCAGGTAAGCCTGGCCTCGCAAGGGATTCTGGGATGCCATTCTGTGTAGAAGAGAGATGCCCTGGAGGACCGCCCTGGCACTGGAGGGCAAGATGGGCTAGCACAGTGGGGTAGGGTTAAAGGCACATATGTGGAGGTGGATCCTGGGGAATTGCAATTGAATTAGCTGTGAAATGCCTGGCCTGGCGAGTGAGCGGTGAGGAAGATGAAGCATTCCATGTGGGACGCGCTGCCAGTTGCGTGGCTGGAGGAGGTGCTGTGCTTTTCTTCCACGGGGAGGCAAGGCTCAGACTGGAGGTTGTTTAAAAAACAAAAACGAAAAAGAACTATTTTCTGTGTTTGGGAAAATGCTATTTCAATCTACTGCCCAATCACTTCAGGTTCTAGGTGCGTGCGTGTGTGTGTGTGTGTGTGTGTGTGTGAGAGAGAGAGAGAGAGAGAGAGAGAGAGAGAGAGAGAGAGAGAGAGAGAAGCTTCTGAGAATGAGGCCTGAACACTGTGACCTTTGAACCTTGTTATAGACTATCTCCCCATACAATACCAGAACTTTCCTTTATGCCCCAGAGGCCACTTGCACTCCCATGAGTAATGAGGGGGTTTGCAAGTCTTCCAGCTCCTGCGCTTTTGTTACTCTTATTCTCCACAATTTCTCAGACAGCTCAGAAATACAGTTTCCTGGTTGTAGTTGTGAGCTGTTGAGCTTGATACATTTGGCCTCTTCCTGGGAGTCCACTGAATGACAACCATTCATTTGCTAATAGTTATACTTACACAGAAGGGGCTATTTGCAATGCTCAAATACTAATTGATAATGAGGCTCTTAGAACAAAGCCATAGCCCCTCTTTTCTACACCATTACTGCTGAGATCAAGAATTTCTCTAGGCTTTGCTGAAACCTGATGAGAACAGGAGCCTCTCCTGATGGACTTCCTGGAAGATTAGCTGGAATTCCTGGTGTCGGGTACCATTGGCTCCATTTCCAGTACTGCCCTCGAACACCAATTATCTAAAGTTAGGTAAAACTTCTCAAATTAAAAGCACCATCCTCCATATGGCTGCCCTCATGTTAAATACTAGCTAAATGTTCAAGCATCCCCAGGCTGTTGGTCCTTCTGACCAGTTTGCTGCCCGTCTGTGGAGGTTTAATAGATCCTCAGGGAACTCATTCAGGTAGTACATTGGAGAGTAAAATTTTGCTATAACAAATAGGTACAAATCAGAACCATCTGAAGGGAGAGACCCATGGGGCAACATCTGAGCAGGTTCTGAACATCAAGTTTCTGGAGATGGGATGGTGCTAGCCCCTCCTGGCTATGTTGTGTGTGAACAAGCACAATTTTATTGACTGGGCAAGTTTTCATGAGCCTCTGTATCCTGGGTTTTATTGATCATTCTGTCCAAGTGGGTAAACTTTGACCTCCAGCACCTCCAGGTGGTTCTAGCCAATTCCTTAGTCTGCTTTCCCCAAAGCTCAAAATTCATATGACTTGTTCCCAAGCTAATGTCCTAAATCATACTGAGAGGTAGACTCATGGATGGAGTCCTCTGGCAAACAGTGATACTCTAGTTAGAAGAGGCAAGGGGTCTAATGCACACCACCAAATAGCCAGAAGCCAAAGGACTGCTCTGGAAGAGGAAAGGAAATATTACCGCACAAGTCCCCAGCCAGCAGCAGACACAGGTTCTCTGCATTCCCAAGGTCTCAGAGCCTGAGAGGGAACACAGCCCAGGTTGGAGCTGTCTTTACTGGCAAAAAGAAAACTTTCCCAGCTCAGGTTAGAGTAGGTTGCTTGTGAACTGTTCTGGACATTGGGGCAGGAACTGTGTCAAATTCACATTATAACTTTCATCACTATCTAACTTAGTGCTATACCTTAAGAAAGTTAAATCTATGTTTCTAAAATTTCATGAAGCATCTTGGTCCTGTTTTTTTTTTAACAGTTTGAGACTTCCCCATTTTTATTTTCTAATATGTAGCTTTCAATTTCTCCTTTGTAAAAATTAGAAACAAGAAAACTGATCCATGTAATACTCACAAGTCAAAAATGAGTCTCCGTGGTTACAAATATGTATGACAGTTTTCTACAGACATTGTTTCTCAGGGGAACAGGAGAGTAATTGTGTTCTAGGAAGAGGATTTTCAAAATAACAGAATACCTTAGGTATCAGACACTACTGTTTTTGATGGATTTTGGAACAGTGTGAGTACTTTTCCTAATAAAATTGGCCTTGATAAGTCTTTAAAAATGAAAGGCATCCATAAATAATTAAATTTTAATGACTCAGCATAAAAGTGGATGAATCGAGGCAGGATAGATGGACACAAAAATTGTCAGGTTATGGGAAAAAATAGGAGATTGTCAACTCACAGTCTGATTGAAGCCGAGGTTCTTTAAGAAAGGTAGAACTGAATGCGAGTCTAAGAACAAGCCAGTAAGCAGCATTCCTCCATAGTTTTTGCTTTAAGATCCTGCTTTAGTGCCTGCTGTGGTTTCCCTTAATGAGGACCAGTAAGACGAAACGAACTTTTTCCTCCCTAAAGTGCTTTTGGTCATGGTGTTTATCACAGCAACAGAAGGCAAACTAGAATGGACATTTGTGTGAAAGCAGTGCAATTGCTCCTATTATGGGCCTGACTGTGTTGTTTTGGGGGAAGATTATGGAAAGATTGGTCTATGTGTATGTAAGTATTGCTCACATCGTTCCCTAAGGCAACCTCAGGGAATAGCTATTTTCTATCCCATATTTATTTTAAACTGGGAATATGGAGAAGCCAAATAATCAGGGCCATAAAGCTAAAGCCCAGAAGCTGTAACTTAGTGTGGCTCATGGCCCTGCTCTTCACCTTTGTCCTGCACTCTTAGTTCCCAAGCCAAACAACACTAACTCAATGTTTTTTAGTATCAAAAGTGCTTGAATCAAGAACCCTGAATTTCTTGCAAAAATATGTTTAATTTTAATCTGATTTTAATCAGAGTTGAACTGCAGATATTTTGAGTTCATAAAATCTTGCTTCTGCAGAGAGATCCTGCGAGAAAGGGCACATCTGTTCCTGGGGCCCTTATTTACAGAGTCAAGAGTATGTGCAGCCTGGGTCTTTTCTGCACTTCAGCAAAGCAGAATTCAATGAGATGAGATCAGCAAGCAGTTTATATTTTAGTAGGGAACAATAGGGAAGAAAAAAGGGGCTTCATTTTTTTTTCATTTCTTTATTTTACATTATTATTATTTTATTTGTTTATTTATTTTGTTTTTTTTGAGGCAAGATTTCTCTGTTCAACAGTCCTAGCTGTCCTGGAACTCACTTTGTAGGCCAGGCTGACCTCAAACTCACAGAGATTCACCTGCCTCTGAGTGCTAGGATCAAAGGTGTGTGCCACCACCGCATGGTTGGAGCTCCAATCTCCTGTTGACCCATTCCAATTTGTGCTTGATGACACCTGCCGATTGATGTTCTATTTTAGTGGCCCAGTTTGATGGAAGAATTGACACAGATTGTGGAGAAAAGGATGTCCATTGAAATTACCCCATTTTGAGGTTAAATTTATAATTTTTTTATTAGTAATAGAGGCTCTTTGGAGGTTTCTAAGAAGTTGGAGAAGAAACATTTGTTAGGATTTGAAAGTCAATTGTTGAGAAATTCCAAAACATCAGTTGGTCAATGTGTTTGTTGTCAAGACAGAAATGATTGATGGAGAGGAGGACATCATATAAGAGTGCAACTTGCAATTTAACTCCTTTGAGTGCCCTCAAGGGAGACCAAATTACAACGCCAGCATTCACTATCAAATTTGACTTAGTTGTGGCATTTACATAGTAATGTTTGCGGTTTAACTTGGGAATGCTATTTTCAGTCCTATACATGCTGCATATAAATGTGTCCAAATGAGTTATCTTATGTGTTTACTGTTTCTCAATGTTGTTTATGTGGTTATTTGAAGTTGTTGTTCACCAGTTACTGCCTTCATTGTAATGCACTCATTGCCAGCAGGGTTCCTTAACGGAGAATGTGACATGACTTTGCTGCCCCTTGTAATGAGCTCCCACATTTAAGCCTACACCAAATTCCGTACTAACTCAACATCTTTCTTTTAGTAAATATGCAGGTCACTGGTTTTCAGTTTTGATAGTTTGGTTTCCTGGTCTTAGAATGATACATAATCCTTGGGCAGGCCTGTTTGTATGTAATTCATGAGGAAGTTATTTGCTATCTGTGCAGAACAGGCTTCTGCTGATCCAGTGACTAGAGATGTAGTTGGTAAATCTGCAGTTTCTCAGATGTGCCTTCTAGGACAACTTCATTTCCTCCTATGTCTTAATTATAACTTCAGTAATCATTGTGGCTGCTGTACTAAGCACTTTTCTCCTTGCTGTTACAAGATTTCTGACTGAAGCGATTAAGGAGGAGAGGATTTATTCTAGATCACTGTTTGGGGAAAGAGGCCGTTGTGGTAGAGAGGGACTCGTGGTAGAAGCATGGTGCAGCAGCTCAGGACATACTGCGAGATGAACGCTCAGCTCACTTTCCCTTTGTAGTCAGACCAGAACCCCAGCATGGAATGATGTCACTCACGTTAACCCAGGAACAAATTAACCCTCATAGACACATCTGGAAGTCCATAGTGGTTTAAAGTTGACAGTGGCGAGTAACCATTGCCATTCCTTTCGAACATAACACCTGAGCTCAACACTTTAAATTGTAACGTTCTGTCCCTGGCTTCTAAATTTTCATTTTTATCTCATAGTGGGAAATACATTTAGTACATCTCTAAAAGTCCCCATAGTCTTTAGCAGTCTCAACACTGTTCAAAAGTTCAAGATCTTTTCTGAACCTCAAGACAAGCTCTTACTTGTATGCTTCTATAAAGTCAAACAAAACAAAACACCCAAACCAAAACAACGCAACAAACAGAACAAATGTCCACTTACTAATACACAGTTGTACTTTGTAGACAATCCTATTCCAAAAGATTGGAATAGAGGAAAAACAAGAAAAGATTAGACCAAAGCAGGACCAGAAACCAGCAGGGCAGTTATCAAACTTTATAGCTTTATGTCTAGCATCTGGGGCTTATGATAGAATCATCTGGGCAGCCCTACAACCTGCTGTAAATGTAGCCTCTGTTTGGGGATGACTCTGTTCTATACCTAATGTTGTCCTTGACAAACATCCATTGTCTAAGCATCTCTGACGTTCTGGTTCTCCATCAAAACTTAGACTTCACTTTCACAGCATGATGCAGTAGCCTCTCAGGGCCTCACAGCGGGGACTCCTACCTGCCACACGTTGGTTGGCCCCAGCAACTATATGGTACCCCTGAAATACTTGCTTCAGTTCAGGATTTCTCCTCTCAAGTGAATTAGTGTTTTCAAAAGTTAGAGGCTTTATGAACAGGTTCTTGTCTGCATGGTACATTTCCTGGTGTCCTAGTACAGAGTGTATTAGGTACTTGTAAGGTGAGAGTCCTCTTCAATTATGATAATCGTTTTAAAAATTGCAACTGATTTCTCAACGTTCTTTTCTGCAACCACATTTTACATAGCTGTCTTCTCTCTCCTACAGGCATGGATATGGGCAATGGGCAGCAACCACGCTATTCAGAACAGTCTGAATGCTCTCCTGTGTTGAGACTTCCTCTGCCAAGCAAATTTGTCTATTAATGTTGAATTTACCTCTAATCAAATTCTCAGGACATGGGTAGAATGTGGTTATATTCATATCCAGAACACAATATGAATGGTTTCTAGCCTGGTTCTCAATAAAGACCCCTTTCCCTCTGAAACCTCAAGTTAGGTTTCCACTGTCTACGTATCTCTAGACATTGTGGGTTCTAAACACCACCAGATAGTCTGCCCATGAAGCTTTCTTATAGCATGCTAGGACTTTTGTAGCATAAAGCTTCAAACTCTTCCATATTCTTCTTGTAAAAACCAGTTCCCAAAGATCTAAGAACCACATCATCAGATTTATTAAAACGAGAACCCCACCTTTTAGTATCAATATTAATTGTTGCTATGACAATACATGACAAAGGAATATAAATAAGAAGGGCTTGTATTTTGATTTCCAGATTAAGAGTGAAGTCTGTTATGGAGGGGAAGTCATGATGGCAGGAGACTCCTAATCACACTGTGTCCATAGTTAGGAATCAGAAATGAATGTTTGTGCTATTTTCCTTTCTTTTTCATTCGGAATTCCAGCCCTGGCAATTTATTTAGTGCTGGGAGCTCCAAAGTCTCTCACTCTCTGCACATTGTCCAGGTTTGGATTTCTTTGTTTATTACTGTCTACGACAAGAAGTTTCTCGGAGGAGAGGCTAGTGATGCTCTGCTCTATGGACATACACTGTGTCCTTAAAAGTCATTTTATTGCTCTGTTCATGAAGTAGAAATATAGTATTAAGTTTTCCCCTGGGCCCACGACCTATTTTGCCTCAGGTCCTTGGCCCACTTTAGCAATGTCAAATATGGGATCCATCTCATGGAGTAGGCCTTCAATCCAAAAATAATAATTTAAAGAGTGGTTGGTGTCAGATCCCTAGGAAACCTGGGGCAAGGCTCATCCAGGACCTGTGGCTCCTTCCAGGACTTCTCTCTCTGCTCCTGTCCTAAACTTCTCCCACCCAGGGGCCACGCTTCCCTTCCCTTCCCCTAGCTTCTATATAGATCTAGCCATCTTGGCCACATGCTCTTTTGGCCTTTTGTTCCTCTCTTACTCTGCTTGTCCTCTTTCCTTTGCTTTCCCTCTCTTCTTATTCTCTGCCTCTCTCCTCTTATGGGCTGGTTCAGTCTGGACACTTCCCTATACCTCTGGGCATACTCTCTCTTCATATCGACAATAAAAACATCTTCAACCGTACCTTGGAGTGGTCATGTCCTTATTTTCATTCAGTTGGTTGTTCCCATAACATTTGTGCCATTATGGAACTGATCTATATCTACAGCAGGGCTCTGTTGCTGGTCCCAAAGATTTTAGCTGACTGAAATTGATTACTTTTTTTTCATCCGGTTGTTGCCCAACCTGGGTCTTAGCAATGTGTAGTGGCTGTGGGGTCCCTGGTAGAGAGTAGTTCTGCAAATTGTTGGGGAGTCACAGGAGAGGCTGAAAGAGGCTCACAAGAAGAACTAGAGGGACCCTGGGTCTGCAATTTGTCAGAATCCCAAAGGGATAAAGGTGGTTTGGGAAGAGGGGCTCAGGCTGGTTGACTGCAGCAAGACTGGAGTTAAGTCTGGAGAGACCCAGATGGAGGACAGGCAAGAAAATACAGATCCCTTAACTGATTCCTGTTGTGCCCAAATCTGCGAAGTCCCCACAAAAGCCAACAAGGAGACCGAGTCCCGTATGTAAAAGCAAAGAGCCTTTATTTTAATCAAGTTTGCAAACTCGGTCTCTCTGCATGTCTAACATTTTGGAATAACCGGAGAGCCCCGAACTCAATTAGAATTGGGTTTTAATAGTAGTAAAGGTGGGGGTGAGGGATTTTTGAGGTTCAGGACCCCTGATTGGCTGCCATTTGTCTAGGGGTGTCCTGGTGAATGTGCGCTGGCTGGTGATCCTATCTACAGCAGTTGGAATGTTAGGCATTTCCTTTGCATGGTCTGTTCTTGGGCAGTGTTTGGGTTATCTCAGCTTGTGGTTCCTCCTACAGCCAGGCATTGCCTCAGGGTAAACTACTGAGACTCAGGCCTCTTATTAAATTTATGGATGGCCGAGTTCTACTCTGACAGGTGATAATGGTTGGAAGTAAAGAACTTCCTTTGGGTGACTTGCCCATACTTAGCTTATCATGGCTGGCTCCCACAATTCCCAGCCTGATGTGGCAGCTTTGAGTCACTGATGGAGAAAGATCCTGAGGGTCTACTTTTTAAAAGTTAAAATCCAAAGATTCAGAAATTTTAAATTTAAA
This sequence comes from Ondatra zibethicus, assembly GCA_004026605.1. Taxonomy (NCBI): domain Eukaryota; kingdom Metazoa; phylum Chordata; class Mammalia; order Rodentia; family Cricetidae; genus Ondatra; species Ondatra zibethicus. Next base: position 56,694 of record PVIU01001726.1, read on the forward strand.
AAATATTCTACTTTCTTTACCTTAGGCAGTTTTATCTAAAATTAATCGAAATGTTCATTTTAAGCATACCTCTTAATATGATCTGGGTCTGGTACTTTCAAATGTTAATTATGGGACCTCTAGTTGAGAAAATAATCTGACTACAAAATTTAGGAAAGATAATCTGAAGATAGCTAAATGTATTTTTATTAAGTGCTGAAAAAAACTCTGAACAGCTTTTGCCAGACAAACTTCAAGTAAAATTAAAAGATTAGTTTCAGGATTGATCTGAATACAGAGGTCCTTTTGCCTTAGTTCATTTAACATATACATGATCTGACAATGTTGTGAGGGGATAAGTTTTTCTTTGATATATAGTTACTAAGAGATGCTACACTGTGTTGTAACTAATGTATTTTAGTATCTGAATATGTTGCCAGCATTCCCTTTCCCAGGCTGATGTAAGAAATTGAAAGCCAGGCTCAGAAGCAAGTTAAGGAGCAATTAGGGATTTTGTTTTTGTTTGTTTGTTTTTTGAGTTGGGTATGTGGGAAGGAACCAAAGTAGGCTTGTTAGTGGTGCCTGCAGGTCCTACTTGCAAACTTTACCAAAACATATTGGAAGAGAGATTGGTGGATGAGGGTCCTGGTTTGAGAAAATGCGTTAGAAACCATATGCAGCTGCCGTTTTCAAAGTGAGAGGCCATCTTGGGTGTTTTTATGGGGAAAATCAGTGTGGACCCCCCCCAACCCCTCATATTTAGGCGAGGTTTTGGTTCTCCAAAGAGAGTTCCTTGAAGAGTGAGATTTACTCTGAAGGCCCTGGAATTTTTCTCAGGACTAGCAAAATCTTGCATCTCTATTAACATACTATAGGAAGGAAGTCTCCAAAAGTTAGAGCACCAGGGGGGAAAAGCTTACTTTGCAAGTCGCTAAAGGTGGAGTGGGTCAATGGGTTCACTTTGTGCAGCTTTGCTTCCCTGAGGAAAGCTATTCACCAAGGGACAGATCCACTTTGAGAAAGGGATGCAGGGAGGTGAAGGGAAACAGAGAGAGAGGCCTAAACAGGCTAGTTCAAATCTAACAAACTTTCTCGTTAAAATCCAGCTCTGCAAATCTTTCTATCTCACTTTTATTGCTCTTCCTAAGACCAGCTAACAGCTCAGCATTCTGACCTGCTCAATGGTTTTCATGTAATTGCCTGTGTCATGTTCTCATCTTAGCGCGTGTATTCGTGTATGTGTGTGTGTGCATGCGTGTGTGTGTGTGTGTGTGTGTGTGTGTGTGATTTAGGAGACACAGGGAAACTATTTTGTACATTTTCATTTTTCAAACTGTGTAAACCCATCTAGTTATTGTTGTAATGATTTGTTCTGTCTCTTTAAGAGACAAGGGGGGTACAGATCTTCCTGCTTGCAGCCTGAGTCTCTTCCTTTTTCCATCTCTCCCTAAAGAGGCAGATTCTGCCTCGCTCCATTCTCCCCACTTCTCCCCTCCCCCCTCTCTCCACCTCTCTGCTCTTCTCCCCTTCTCCCTTCCCCCTCCATAACCCACTAAACAAATATCCAACCTCAGTCTGCATGCCGTGCCTATCCATGTCTCTGTCTCTCGCCTGCCACATGTCTCCCTGCCCGGGGACCAGCTGCCTTCAGAAACCTGTGGTGTGGTCTCGTGGCGTGCCAGTCTGTCTGTCTCTCCTCGTGGGACCCATCGTGGCCTGCTGCAGGCACTCGGGGAACTGAGCAGTCCCTGCCTGGGACTGGCTGCTCTTGGACCCGCTGTTCACTGCCTGCCGCCACATGGCCCACTGCCGTCACTCAGGAACCTGTAGCGTTTCTGCCACTGCAGCTGCTGGGGATCACGCAGCATTTTTATTAATCCATTACAATTGCTATTAAAAGGACAGCTCCTTTAACTTTAGTTTCTTAGCTCTTAGTGTGTGACAGGTGGAGCTGGGTGGTTATTTTAACAGAAATCGATGTGCTTTGTATGGTCTTTGTCTTTTGGGAACTATATGCATGCAAATCTCACAAATGGCTGCCTGCCAACTTAGGAAAAAAATTATTTTTTGTCCTATATGGTAAGCCTAAGACAAGAGTTAAAACAACAAAAAAAAAAAACCCATGTTTTATATTTTTGGTCATTTGTGTTTCAGACTTTTGGCTATTTAGGAAACTATCTTAAAATCAAGGTTTACTTAACCACCAGTTTTTATTTCAGTTTTTAAACGATGACTTTGTCAGCAACTATTTTGAATTGATCTTAATGCCTTTAATGCCCTATGTATCTGACTAGAAACATGTATAGCGGTGTATCGAAACTTCATGTATGCTGAAGGAGAGACAAAAACAGAGGCTGGAGCTACCCAAAGCAAGCCAGTTCAATGGGGACAGTAGGCCAGAACAGGCCCTGCTTCCCTTTGACATGGGCCAGGATGAATAGCGCAAGCTAACTCCACTGAGGATGAGAAGATGCAAGAATGTGCAGTACAGCACACTATGGAGAACTAGCCCCCCCCCCACTGTGCAGCTGTATATCACTTGGTCTTTCTAAAGGAACAACAAATACAAATGATGCAAGTTTTTGCGCCGAGTTAGACTTGCTAACATTTTTTTTTCTTCTTTAGTTCCTCCAGCTACTGGCTCCTGAAACAACTGGTTTCAACCTGTTTGGATAATGATGGGCCTTTGGAGACCCACCCACTTTCTATAAAATGTTTCATTACATGCATGATATAGTGCTGACCTCTTCATGTCTTACATAATTTAAGAAGGGCATTTGGAAGGTTGCCATTCTGAAAGGTTCTTAAGCATTGCTTTAGAAGCAGCTTCGGTTTAGTTCTTCTGCGTCATGATGCTAATTGTTGCTGACTCTGTGTGTAGATACACAGTTGCTTAATTTTCAACAGAATTTTATTATTGTTCTGGTGGTTTTGTAAAGCTGTATAGATAACTGTTGTGTATTATTTGATAGTTATCTTTTGTAAAGCTTCATAACTAAATTAGAAAACTGCGCATTTTAGAATACCTTTCTGTCCCATTTGTTGCACTTTTAGGATGTAGACTTGATGATCTCTTGCTTTGAAATGTTCTCTGCCAAACACATTACTCAATTACTCCAGCAGTTAGCTCCATTCAGATTCTCAGAACACAGGGAGAATGCAGCCAGATTCTTTGCCAGAATATCACACAAATGACTGAACTCTTCCCCAGTTCCTAGTAGAGCCTGTCCTCGTCCCTAAAACCTCATGATCACCATTGTCTGCATGTCTTTCACTGTTCTGGTCTTCCAAGCTCCCACCAGGGAAGCCTGTTGAGCTCTTCTTGCTAGCAACTGAGGGCTTTTCTAGCCGAAAGTTGCAAACTCTTCTACCACCATGCTGCAAAGCAGTTCCAAAGGTCGGACTTATCACATCCATGACTCTGCTTGCTGGGATCAATTCTCTGCGGTAATGGCTTGTTTCATCACTGTGACGACATACCTGGCAAAGGTAACTTAAGGGAGGAAGTTATTTTGGCTTACAGTTCATTATGGCAAAGATGGTATGGGGACAGGGGCAGGAAAAGAAAAGTTGGTTGTGTTGTGTCCCTAGGAAGCAAAAAGTGAACATTGGTGCTCAGCTCTGTCTCCTGTTTATGCCGCCTGAGACTTTAGCCCCTGGAATGATGTTTCCTACATTTAGGGTAGGTCTTCTTACCTCAATTAGCTTAGTTTAGACAATCCCTCACAGACATGCCTGGAAGCTCATTTCTTCAATGATTCTAGAGCCATTTAGAATCTGCCTGGAGAGCTGGGTCTGAGCTTGACTGCATTGGCTCCCAACTTAACAGGTAAGATTTACGCTCGTAAAATGACAGAAAGAAAAACTGCTTGCAATAGAAGGTTAATGGCAGAACTGACAATAGTAGAGAACAGCTTAATATATTTTGTAAGAAACTTAAAAGTACATAGTAGCTTAAAACATGAGACATGGTTTTTGTAGTCTGAAATGAGATGTAATGAACAATTGTAACATTAAGCATAGGTGCATTTAAGTTACATGAATGATCACACACACAGAGAGAGTGAACAGGAATTGGGGAAAGTGGATTCTCTTGGTGGGCCCTACCAAAGGCATGCCACTGCGCAAAACACATGCAACAGAGTCAAGAGGAATTTAGTGAAAAAACAAACAAACAAAAAGAAAACATAAGTAAACTGGGGGACAAGGCAGGGCATACTTCAGTAGAGATGGGAGAACTTGGTCACCTGACCTGGCTTGGTGGTAAGGTAAGAAAGTTAACACTGGAGAACCAGGCAAGGAATACCTCAGTAAAGATGGTGGAACTCGGTCACCTGACCTGGCTCTCAGCCAAGATGGCGACGAAGTCACCTGACCCCAACCCCAGTGAAAATGGCGCGGTCACATGTTGTATGGAAAAGTTAACAATTTTGAGATGCAGGAATTTTTAGCTTAATAAGAGAGACCTAGAGGTGTGATCTGCCCTGTGGCTGAGCCGCCCTGCCACAAGCCACAGAGGGGAGCAAAAGGTTGGAACCGGAAAAGACTGCACCATGCCAAGGCTAGAATTAAAAAAGCCGGCTGGAATTTTAAAAAAGCCAGGAGACAGACATGGATGGCTGCTACCCACAGCAGAAATTGTGTAAACCGGCGAAATACCACTAAGTGCACACAGTGAGGCGTCCCTCGAATCAGTGCAACCTTCCAAGACCCATGGGAGGGCATCCCTTCAAGGCCAAGACCATGGGTGGGAAGGTAAGACCTCCAGAGAGGCCAGAGGCTGCTCTGAGCAGCCTTTTACGAGGAAAAAAAGAAAAGAAGTGGAAAGAAAGAGAGAAAGAAGGATCTGAGGGACCATGGGCCCTCAGTTGTGGGTGGATTGGCCCCGGACCATTCCAAATACAATTAAAGCTGAGAAAACAATCCATAGGTGAATGCCAGCGAAGGGAACAATGAATGCCTTGAAGACCGTGGTTGGGGGTAGTCCCTGTGTCTCCAAGAACTCCAGGGGGTTGCCGGGAGCTCAACTGGTCACCTCCTCGGGTTCAAGGAAATGGTTAAGGTGGCCAGAATGGAAAAACTCACCATTGGAAGCTGGTGATGGAACACGTGGGTTGTTGTAGAAAAAACCCTCTGTTGCGATTCCCCAAGTGTTACGGCTCCAATGTTGTTCTTTTTTTTTAAAAGGAGGATGGCCGGAGGGGGGGGAGGGAACCAGCTTGCTGCCAGTGGTCCCTGTGACCATGCGGGCAGCCAGGCCGAGCGCTGCGCAGTGGGAGGGCATGGCGGGCGGTGGTGGAGCGCGGGTGCTACTATTACTGTTGGCCTTTATTTTAATTCCTTACATAAGAAGCCAAGAACCTGGAAATCCCTGGCCTGGACTCAGTAACAGTTCTGTGAGACAGTAATAGGGAATAAATATGTATTGGAGAGCAGGAAGGTATTCACTGAAAAAATGACGATGAATTCAAGATTTGAAAGAGGGTAAATGGTAGATATGGGCCAGTAAGATTTCTTAGTGGGTAAATGAGCTTGTAGCCAAACCTGGTGATTTGAATTTGATTTCCAATAGCCACATGATGGAAGGAGAGAACCATCTCCTGGAAGTTGTCCTCTGACCTCCACATTGTGCCGCGGCACACACACGTGTGCACAAGCTCATACACACACACCACACTAAGTAAATAAATGTAACAGAGTATTTTAAAAGAGTAAATATTGGCCGACTACCTGGGAACACCGAGTGGACATGAACTAAGGTGGCATGATGTAAGCTCTAAGGTTGGTATCGAAATGCTTCTCCACCCCTTCCAAGGGAAATGGTTAAATTGAACTTTGATGGTCTTCTCAGTGAAGGTCCTTTACTTGCTCTCGGAGGTAGAATGAACCCCGGTGAAAATTTTTAGCAATGCTCTGAAAAGAAGCCTTTGGAAAGTTTCCTCAGTGGTCTCTGCTCCTGTCTGTAGCAACCAAAGATGCTTTTCTCTCAGGAGCTTTGTACCTGTGGACCTGATTGATGTCATCCACAATGTTTTCATTTCCTGATACGTCTAGGGTCTATTATCAAAACTGGCTTTATTCTTCTGCACAGTCAGTTTTCTGCTAAGGAATCCAGGCGACATTGTAAAATGTTAGGAACAATGCCTCATAAGCCAACTGTGCTGCGATGAAAAGTCAACTGGCCTGATACTAGGTTTGAAGTATACGAGAATAAAGGCGTGCTGGGCCTCAGAGCACAGACCCTGTGAGACACCTGAGTGCTAAGTGACAAGAAAGAAATAGGCCACTTTACCTAGCCCGAGCATGTAGATTTGAAGAGGGGTGCTAGATGGCCAAAGGTCGCAAGACAGGCTGGAGAAACAGACTCTGCACTGACCTCCAGCAGCGATGGACAAAACTAACCATAAAGCAAGCTTGCAGAGGGGGTTGCTTCCCTTTCTCAGTAACAGCTGCCTTCAAGTGCCACCAACCACAAGGTGTACAACCAAAATGACCATAGAGAAACTCTCTATACCTCACCTGGTCAAGAAGTTGTTACTACTGCCAACCCAATTGAGCATGGAGTCTCTACTCCCCTCAAACCAAGAAAAGGAACAGGCCTACTCTTGTGGTACTCACAGTGTATGGAACTATCAGTGTGAAGATGGCACTTGAATCCTTTTAGGATGCCCTTAACGACATTTAAAATAAATTTAAAGTAAAAGAAAATGCCCGAATATACAACAACAAAGAAGGTGCAGGGACATACAGCAGACTCTAAAAGTTAGGAATAGACTGTCTTAGATGATAAAGAATGAGAAGAAACATGCTGAGAGTATTTAAAATGTTACAACAGACAGTACCAGTGAAACTGGCCATTCAGACAGTAGGCACTTGCATTTGTAGGCTTCCTAGCACTTAAATCATGTTCTTCGAGGCTTAAATTTACCATAGCTTAACAATATGTGTAAGTGAATTCAGGGATGAGAAACTGAAACTAGTTTTTAGCATGATTGTGCTATTGATGGAAAAAGAAAGTTTTATCTGTAGCTACGGTGCCATGACATGGGGTCAGCACTCATTTTCACCTCCACTTGTTATCTAAATCCAGCAGGGCATTTAAAAATATCTACGCAAAGACCCTTTAAAACTGGTCAGCGGGGATAAGAGGCTAGAGCTGGAGCAATGAATGAATTAAAGAATTAAGGAGCAAGCGGTCCAGCAATAGTCTCCTTCCTGAATTCTAGATATACTCAAAGGGGCCCTGCTACTTCTAGTCTTTTGGATTTCTCTATCCTGGCCCTGGAAATATTTTCCACACCATGTATAAACTAGCACTCTATTGAATATTTGTGGGCACTCTCTTCAGAATTCTGGGGTCCTTATTTCCCTTGCATATTTGGTGTGCTGGCTGTTTTTTTTAAATGTCACCTCTACATAAACTAAAGTCATTTGAGAGGATAGAACTCCAATTGAGAAAATTTTTTCCATAACATTGTACTGTAGGCAAGACTATAGGGCATTTTCTTAATTAGAGATTGATATGGGAGGGCCTAGCCCATTGTGAGTGATGCCACCCCTGGGCTGGTGATCCAGGGTGCTGTAAGAAAGCAGGACTAGCAAGGAATGAGAAGCAAGCCAGTAAAGAGTGTTTTAAATGAGCAGGAATCAGGGGACCGGACGATGAGGGTGCTGAGTGAGAGGACCAGGAATAAGAAACAGAGAAGATGAGAAGAAGACAAAAGCAATAGGTGGGACCAGGAGGTCTTCCAAAAGCTGCTTGTGAGCACTGAAGCTCAGATGGAAAGATTTTCTGGCAGTTGGGAGAGCCAAGGAAAACCACAAAGTCACAGTGCACAACAAACCTCGTACAAGAGATTTATTAGGAGGGGGGGGGAACCAGCAGAGTGACTGCCTTTGCTTGGGCAAGAAACAGCAGAGGACTGAACAGGACACAGGGCTTATATAGAGTTTCTTGGGGAGGGGGAGGGGTCGAATTTTCCAGGGGGAAGCTTTCCAGGATGGAGATTGCTGGGATTTCAGGCCTAGAGAGTGGGCTTTTTACTCTGTAGGGTGGGGGACTGGGTCCGGGAAATAGGGCAGTTAGAGTGTTCTGTGAGTGAAACCTGTGAATTTGATGGAGGTCCTCGGGGGAGGAGCCTGACCGCTTGTGTGGCTTGAGTACGTTACGCTGATGGTTTAAGCAAAGCAAGCTTATTGAAAAGGATAGCATTATATATACATTTGCAGGGGAAAAGCTGGCAAGGCCAGCAGAGAGCTAAGTCAGGCAATGTTGGTCATGCCATGTGGCAAGGTCTCTTGAGAGATTTCTTAAGCCAAGACACAAAATGGCCACCTCTGAGAGGGAGCCAGAGACCGCAGTAGGTTAACCTGGCAAGGTGGTTCGCATAAGGTGAGCCAGGGCATATGCGGAGAGAGGTGGAAAAGTACAGCCGCTGTAGCTGAGTCATGGAGGGCAAGGGTAGGGGATCTCCATAAAACCTAGTTCTGGAGCTTAGCAAAGGCGAGGAACTTAGAAACTTTCCATTTGCCCAATGCTGGCTCCAGGCCTAGACGAGCCTTGCCAAGTCCATTTCTGAACAAAGACTCAGAATTAAAGTTCCTTTTGTCCTTTCATCAGGGTCTCTGAGAAAGCCTTGGTCAGTCTGGTTCCCCACAAAGCATTCTTCCTTCTTACATCAGTTCCCCCCATTGATTTCTTGTCCTGATTTCCCTGGATGATGGACTACAAGGAGTGAGTGAAAACACACCCTTCACTCCCAACTTGCTTTTGGTCATAGTGTTTTACCATAACAACTGAAACTCTAAGACATTTGGTCTTATGAATGCTGTAGGAATTCCTACTTCCAATAGCCTTTAAGTTACCTGCTCACTTGGGCGTGGCCTTTCATACTATTTATGCGCATGTAAAGTGCAGGTCCAGCCTCTTTTCCCGTTTGGGATTCTGTTGTTGTTCCCTGTTCCAGCAGAGAACTGTGATCTGTGAGTCTACCCCTAAATAAATAACCCTCTTTTATATGCAATTCAGAGCTAGTGTGGGATTTCTTTTAAGCGTCCTTCTTCATATGAATTTTGGCTTCATTGGCCTCTTTCAGTTCTGTGTTCTTAATTCAGATAACCCATTGATTCTCAATTTCCCCTTCTTGAGCTATGATCTTGTTACAGGCAGCTCATCAGACACAGTGTATAGCCTATTGGACGTTTTCACTGCAGTTGGCTGGGACCATACCCAAGTGTTCAGGGACCTAGGTGTGACCCCACGTGTGCAGAATGTGGGATTTTCAGGGTGGGGACTTTGTCTAGGCATCTTGATGAGCAGCTGCAGGGGGCTGGAAGTGGGGATAAGTAGATAGAAGCAAGCAGTTTTGACAGAGGCTAAGTGGTTAGCCATCTGGAGATTTCCACACAAATAGGCAGCTAAGATGAATGTTTAGCTGAAGGAGAGTCTATACATACAAAGTAGTTTTAACAAAGGCTAAACTAAATTAGTTAGGGCATCCTGACCTTTGGGTCCTAGAATATTAGTGGGTAGTTTTCCCTGGGGTTCTCCACCAAAGAGATCAAGTTCTAGGTAACTTGGAATGACCTCATCAAGAATACAAGATGAGGACCCTCTTTATTGTCTTGGTCCACTACAATCTAGAAATTCTACTTTTTCCCTCAGCATAGATTGCTTTTATTAATTCTTTTAGAACATTCACCCATAAGTCAATTTAATATCATGTAAACAACATTAAAAAAGTACATAGATAGTACACACACACACACACACACACACACACACACACACACACACGTATGATAGATGAACTAAAAGCCAGAGAGCTTTGTGGTTCTTAGAGACTTTTAAAAGAACAATATTACATTAGGGATACTAGGGATTACCTCATTGTTTCCATCTCCTACTGATCACTGTTATTCATTTGCTTTCCATACAACATCTTGAACACTGTTGCTCTAGGTAACTGTCTCGGGTAATTTTGTTTTTTAAGTAATGGTAAATCTGGTTCTTGCTATTCTATTTTTATTGGAAGCAAATGTCTAGTTCACATAATGTTTTGTGGTTGTATTTATTATAAAATCATATTCCCAATTTTAAGTCAATTTCTCATTGAGACATCCTGGTATCTCCTTTTCTCCATCCTTGGACAGCTTGCTATGAGGAGACTACTGGCCTCTGTATCTTTATCCCCAGGGTTCTTTCTGTGATTAATGTTTCCTTGCAGCAAACACTGAGCTTACAGAGAAAGCTGAGACCAATCAGTTTGCCTCTCAGTGACTTGTTGATTCTGTGGGCAAGGTTTTGTTCATGCTTGTGTTTTCTCTAGCTTTTCACCTGACGACTCATTGGATGACCTGTGTGTTTATTTTCAGGATGGACTAATAGACGGCTCCTCTGATAAGACATTTTAAAGATATTTTAAAGAGACTTGAAGCCTTATAATTTAAAAGACTATGGAACTTGTAAAGCTGTACATTTTAATATTATGATATATTAATGTGAAATCTTGAGGACAAACAGAAAGGAACAGTTATGTCTTAACAGTGATGTGTTTGTGTGTCAAACTGAGAATGAGTGGGTTTGTGATTGCTGATCTTGGTGGTAAACTCTAAACCTCTGGGAAGAGGGAATCTTACTGAAGAAATTGCCTCCATCATATTGACCTGTGGGTATATCTGTGGAGGCAGTTTCTTGATTTTAAGGGATAGAGGGAGGCTTCGACTGCTTGGTAGGGGTTCCCACCCTTGGGCAGGTGGTCCTGTGTTGTGTAAGAAAATTGGACAACATAGACTATGTAACAAAAACTCTCTTCCAGGCATGGGAAATCTTCCTTCCAGTTGTTGGTCAGGGGGCTCCAATAGACTCCCAAAATAATATAGGCTTTTGCCATTGCCTTTGTTTGCCTGTAAGAACTTAAAGACGAGACCGTATTTCAGAAGATATCACACACTTTACATACAGTACTTGGAGGATTTGAGCCAGGTCTGACTGAGAGGCCTCCTCCCAAAGGTCTAGCTCTTGCAGTATCAGAAAGCGTTGGTAATAGTCTTTTCTAGCAGTAAAGGCTACAACCACAACAATGACTAGCTTGGCAAGATATCTCCAATATTACAATAGTGGCATTTATGTCTCTGGGGTAACCAATAATGTTTAACTTTACTTAAGGCCCACTCAATAGGAAGGGATCTATGCCTGGTAGTGTAAACCTAGAAAATTACCAGTGGGGTTTCTGGGCTGGAGCACTGTCATATGCACAGAACTTTGACTGTCCTTTGTGTTTATCCTGACACCAACTGGTCTGTTCTACATTTCTAAGCTGAGTGTAGCAAGGAACTAATGTCTCCTGTAGAATTCTCGTAACCAGTATTAGGTGGCCGGAATTGTAGAAATTCTCCTTCCCCACGGCTCAGACTTTGTTCCTTAGTTTTTGATACTTACTCCATTCTTAAAGACACAATCAAAAGCAGAATATCACCTTTATTGCAGCATTTTTATACATTTTAATGCAAATTTTCTGGAGGGTATTCTAGACTAGTTACTTGAGGTCTTTCAGCCCCAGAATTAGGAGAAAATTTCCTCTTAGTCATCATGTTCCCACAGCTAGAAATTCTTCAATTTACATCTTAGCTGAAGCCATGAAACTTGCTGGTTCTTTGCCATTATTACTATAGCTAAAGTTTGCAAATGTCTCTGTTAAGAGAGATTTGGAATAAACATTTGTTCAACTAAGGATTCTTTTTTAATTGCAACTTTATTCCTGTTTTTTTCAGAGACCCCAGAACTGCACATGTACTCACCATCGCTGTGTTAATAGGGTTACTTGCGAAGGGAACCATCCACCATCCTTTAAATATAATGCTCACGTTACCATCTGGCAGCAAGCTCCATAGCCGTGTACTAAACAGGTAAAATGCTTGACTAGAAAAAGAAAGATACAGAACCAGATAGTCCCACCCAACTAGGATTCCCAGGAGTGGGCACAGCTGGGAGAATAGATGCCCAGTGAGTTCTTGACTTCATCCATCAAGCAGAGCAGCTGTCTTCCACACTGTGCCTCTCAAAGATCTGAGGGTGTGTGCCTTGTCTTTTCTAAAGGTGTCACTATAAACATCCTTGCTTTCTTCCTGTGACATTCTTATTTCTCCACATGCTATTCCAGCTCTTTTTTGTTGGTCTCCTTACAGTGTATCAATAGCCCTTCAAATATGTTTTTGTTACTTTCTTGTTAGAGTTCTATTTTATTTGGGTAGGTTTCGCTCAACTGTGATTACAGTTCATGGCTTAGCCTCAGTGGTTAATTACTCCCATCCTATAGTAATTTTCCACCTTTGAGATTCCTTTCCATCTCATACCACATTCATTAGAAGTGCCTCTTAAGAGAGAATGCATGCCTTTTGTCCATTTGAACAGCTGATTGGGATCCAGCTAGATCTGAATGTCATAAATTTGGACTGAGCTGTAGAGTCAGTGGCTAGACTGTGCTGGTGTCTGTCAGTATAGCTCTAAAATCCTGTGGGTCTGAAACAGATTATCTCTAAATGACAGCTCAGATATTGGGCTGAGTCTGGTTTCTCAAGAGGATAGCTTATTATACATCAAGGAAGTAGGTTCAGAAAGAATAGCCAGTTAATAGTTTCTTTTCTCCTGTGAAACACAGCTATATTTTTTTTTGCAAAAACATTTTGTGAGATTTCAGAAAAAAAATTCTTTTTCCTTGAGCCAGTTTGCATAGGTATATAGAAAGTGCTGTAAATTCAGGGTCTTTCACACAGACACACACACACACACACACACACACACACACACACACACACACACACACACACTTTGGCTGTTTTAATCCATCTTTTATATTTGTTGGCATACTTTTCGATCTATAACTCATGATAAGTCATCTCGGTTGCATTCTCAGCCATGCACTATAATTCATATGAATTATGCCAGATGACTGTAGATCAGGATGAAACATGAAGCCTTGTGGTGTAGCGGTGGAATGCTGCTCTGCATCAGGTCTTTACATATGGTCTTTCCTGTTCTTGGACTGAGCCAGGACATTATTTACACTGTACATGAGCTCTAACTTTAGGTCTTCAGTTTGACTGGTTTCAGATGGCTGATGATACCCCAACTAACTATGGCTGTGTCATAATTTGGTGCGAAGTGAACTTACATTTGAGTCTTATTAGACTGTGGGTTTTGGGAAGTTTCCCTAGGTCTTTACTGTTTAATGTCTTCCTCTCTGAAATGGGACGATGAAGCTAAACTCAGTTTTGTGATGAGGGTCACAGACAGTACTGAGAGTTAACACAGCACACAGTTAAGATTGAAGGCTTTGGGCTAATCCCCTTGGATCTGTGAGCCATCTCTCTTCTTTTATCTCCTCAGGCAAGTAAGCTAACTTCTCTGCATTTTAGTTTCTTTGTCTTAAATATGGGGGTGATCATGGTACTTACTCCTTCATGAGACTGTTGTGAAGATTGAATTGATGTATAAAGCATTTATAATATTTTCAAAATCTTTTCGTTTTGTCATTTATTTGTTCATTCATTCACTTATTTATGTAGTGTATGTGTGTGTGTTGGTCAGAAGACAAAGTTGAGGTATTGTTTGTGGCCTTCCACCTCTTTTTTCAGGCAGGGCTTCCCTTGTTTCTGCTGTGCTGCATACTCCAGGTGTCTTAGGGTTTCTATTACTGTGATAAAACACCATGACCAAAGGCATTTGGGAGGAAAAGGTTTATTTAAGCTTACAGTTCTGCAGCACAGTCCATCACTAAGAGAAGTCAGGGCAGGAACTTAAACAAGGTGGGAATCTGGATGCAGGAGCTGATGCAGAGGTCATGGAGGAATGTTGCTTATTGGCTTGCTCCCCATGGTTTTCTTAGCCTGCTTCTTTTTTTCTAGAACTGAGGACCACCAGCCCAGGGATGGCACCCATTACTTTGAGATGGGCCTTCCCACATCAATCACCAATCAAGAAAATGCCTCACAAATCTTGTCCACAGGCCAATCTGGTAGAGCATTTTCTGAAGTGATGCTTCCTCTTCCCAAATGACTCTTGCTTCTGTGAACTTGACACAAAACCAGCTGGCATTGTCCCCACTGCCCAGTTTTAGCTCCCTTTTTTGTCCTTCTAGATTCCAGTTAGAAAAAACAGAGAACTCATATTCTGACCAAAATTATAAATAAGGGGAACAGTAAGTATTCAGGAGCCTCAGAAGAAAACATTAAAAAACAAAAATCAAAGTAAAACTAAATCTTAAAGAAGATATGAAGTGCAATATAAAGGGCAATTAGAACAATTTGGGGAAAAAAGAAGAATGTGGGGTGATTTGCATATCCAGCAGAATGGACCCATGTTTCCAGATGAAGAGAAAATGCAGGGAAACTCAATCCCCCACCCCCATTTTATCCTCTACTTTCCATCAGACAGAATAACTTTCAAACTGTAAAAGAAAAAGGCAGAAATTGAAAAATTTGCCAGATGAATAGTATTTTGCAGCTATTTCCTCCAAATTACAATATTCATTTCTGGAGGGCAGTTCTCTAAGACTCAGGAATTATATTAGTTATTTTTTCTATTGCTGCCAAACAATGCAATGCAGTATAAAACAATAGCAATGCATGAGAGAAAAGGTTTATTTTGGCATACTGTTCAAGAATCTAGTCCATCATGGCGGGAAAGTCTTGGCAGCAGGAGCTTCAGTAGCTGGTTACATTGCAAGCAGAGTGATGAACTCTAGTGTTCAGGTCACTTTCTCCCTTTCCAGTGGTTTTCAACATCCTTAATGCTATAGCAGCCCTTTAATACAGTTCTTTCTGTTGTGGTGACCCCCAATCATAAAAATTATTTTCGTTACTACTTCATAACTGTAATTTTGCTGCTGTTACGAATCTTACTGTAAATATCTGTGTTTTCTGATGGTTTTAGGAGATCCCTATGAAAGGGTCGGTTGACCCCAAAGAGGTTGTGACCCACAGGTTGAGAGACACTGTTTCTTTTATTCATCCTGGGACCCCAGCCCACAGGCTGGTACTACTCATAAGTAAGGTGGGTCTGTCTTTTAGATAATCCCCCACAGGCATGCCCAGAGGCCCTCGGTGATTACAGATCTTGCCAAGCTGACAGTCACTGTGCAAATCTGGCCAAATAAAATGCTGTCTCAGACCTTTAGTTTTTCTGTTTTGTAAGTTCATTAGTGGACATTTGTTGTGAGCAAAGCTCACAAGTCTCTGAAAACTCCAGACACTTACAAGCTCAGCAAGCCCTGTCCCCAAGGTTAAATAAGCAGGGACAACTGTTAGAAGGGCTCTCCAGGCCACCAGCCTAACTGGCTGCCTGCAAGCTGTGTGGCGAGCTCCAGGGATGCCCCTTTTATGAGTCTATGCCCATGCTGGGTGAGCTTTTCAGTGATGCAGCTGCCCTTGAGTTATCTCTGCTTCTGGAAACTTCTACCCACACACCACCAATAGACTCATTGGTTCACTGGAGCAGATGTCGGGAGACTAGTACCTGTGACTTGTCACCAGTGTCTTATCTGGGGTCAATAGATGTTTATTTGTGACTCCCCAGGAGAAGTCATATTATGATGAGATACTAAGGGGACTATCGTGGAACCTTCAAGATGGCTCAACAGGTCAAAAGGCTGCTGCACAAGCCTGACAACCTGAGTTTGATCTTTGCGACCCATGCAAAAAGATGAATGTAATAGCATGGCTACTTCCCCAGTGCTCATGGGGCAAGATGGGAGGAAAAGATGGTTGATTGCCGGGGAGCTCATAAGCTAGCGAGCCCGATGTACTGGCTGGTTTTATGTCAACTGGACACAAGCTTGAGTCATTTTAGAAGAGCAGTCTATGGAAGGAGGGGCAGGAGAGAGTGACGAGAAATGAATCTGGTCAAAGTACATGATAGATTTGAACAAAATTGTCATCGTGAAGCCTGCTGCTTGGTACAACAAACGCTCGCTAACAGACTTTAAAAAAGGAAAAACTAAAGCTCCGAGACAGCAATTAACTTGGTCAAATCTGCACAGTTAGTAAGTAGTAGAGCCAGGACTGGCATATAAGTCATTAGACATTAATTCCTAAGCATCCTGCAAGGTGCCCCCAAGGACAAGCCTTAGCACAACTGGGAAGAGAGACATTGCCTGTGACTCTTCCCTGACCTTGTCTTTCCTCAGTCAGAGAAACCTCCATGCCTTTGGGCACTTGCAGATGATTTTTTTTTAGTCCTTGTAATAATGTCCCAACCAGACTGCGTGTGTTAGACAGAATGAGGTTTCACAGTTTCCAAGCATATTTCACCTGGGCCCTTG